>JAHWFP010270906.1:57557-73726 GCA_023313725.1 Lithobius niger | reverse complement strand
CGTTTATCCCAGGAGGGTAATTATTTAGATAAGAGGCACCACGCCAAATCACTTCATTGTTGTACTAACCAACGCTACTCGTCATCCTAACACCATTTCGCATTTATAAAACCCGGGGGAAAAGTGATTAAACTTGTAAACTATAAAAAACAAGAATTTCATAAAGAAATACATAAACTGCTTGTGCAGAATATCGCAACATCATTATTTTCATAGACGAAAGACAAAGCTCTCTATTGGGCTAAAGTTTACATTACTCGTTTAGTATTAAAAACGCTTAAGCGTATAAAATACGGATGTAGCCTTAAAAAAACTTAAGCTCTAAAGGAACAGATATTAGAAAAAGACATAAGCCATCAGCGTCGCAGTAATCCAGTGACCCAAAAAAACAAAGCTGGAGATTCTTTCACACGTATTAGTGCGACGCTGAT
This sequence comes from Lithobius niger, assembly GCA_023313725.1. Classification (NCBI taxonomy): domain Eukaryota; kingdom Metazoa; phylum Arthropoda; class Chilopoda; order Lithobiomorpha; family Lithobiidae; genus Lithobius; species Lithobius niger. The sequence continues at coordinate 73,295 of JAHWFP010270906.1, read as the reverse complement.
GGCTTACATGTCTTTTTCTAATATCTGTTCCTTTAGGGCTTTTAGTTTTTTAAGGCTTACATCCGTATTTTATACGCTTAAGCGTTTTTAATACTAATAGCCAATATATTTTGTCTTGTTTCTTGTTGAATAGCCTGCTAAAGGCACTAGGCCTTGTCCATACCTACGTTTTAAGCTAGGGAACTTGAAAATCGGTTCAGTAGTTCGATCTCCAGGTGAGGGCAAAGAGTCCGAACAACAACAATGATTTTTTGCCCAGTGCTCTACAATAATAATTGCTCTGCTGACAATAATACTGCAGTCACATAAAAATCGCGTTCAAAAGGCCCTGGTCGGTGTTAATACCTGCACAAACAAATTACAAATTGAAAATCTGTTCATTGGTTCGATCTCTAAGTGATAGCAAAGATTCTAGCCCATTTGCCTTTCCGTGTCAAGAATATTGTAGTTACATTAAAATATCCTGCGAAAAGCCCTACGTTTTAAGCTATAGAACTTGAAAATCGGTTCAGTGGTTCGATCTCCAGATGAGAGCGGAGAGTCCCAACAACAACAACAACAACAACAACACTTTGTCAAAACGTGCTTTGAAAGAGTTGAGACTGGTGGCAGCCACGACGTAAGGTGGTAGAGAATTCCAAAGGGTCCTTTAGAGAAAAAGCGATGCCTGATGTTTAGCTTAGAATGGTTGCCAAGGAGCCTCAGGTTGTAACCCCTGGTGTTGGAAAGAGCAAGACAGAAAAAATCGGAAGGCATGACGTCAACTTTAGACGTTAACTAAACCTTAACAGCTAAATGTTATAATTCTTAAAACTGTATAAAATTCATCTTAATATCCTAAATTACTTTTAAAAATTCGAAAAAGGCAGTGAGGTGTCGTAAGAAATCCTTATTTGAGTGGTTTTGTTTTATTTCTTGGACAGTCTTGTCCATTTGCTTTCTGCCATCAATGATTCTTCGTTTTGCAGGGGTGGGGAGGGGGGGGGGATGTTGTTTTCTTATCTTATAACTTTCCGTAATTCTTCTTCAGTTGTGGGGGAGGGGCGGGCGTTATTCTCTTATAACTTACCTTTTTTCTTTTGCAGGGATAGGGAGGGGCGTTGTTTTCCTTTCGTCTTACAACTTAACTTTGAAGTCGGTTAATAAATTAGTAAATGAATGTCCACAAATAGTGGCCTTAGTTATTCCGGTCTTTCATGCCTGTCACTCAGCGTTTTTGGGTTTCGGCCTTTTGAACTACAAAAGATGACCGTCAGTTATCGGCCTTGTGGATGTTAACCTTTGACGGGGCCTTTTAGCAACACACTAAGAACCAGGATCTGCCTCAGTTGTCAGTGCTGTATTATACAGATTTGTGTGACGTAGATTAGGCTACGGTTTTTATTTTTTAATTCCTTGTTAATTTTCTTGATAGAAAGTTTGTTCATTGGATTCCACTCATATTGCTTGGGTTTTGTATTTGCAGTATGGAAATCGGGGCATTGCTCCTTTCAAGCCTCTTCTGCCAAATTGCGAAGATGACGATGATGACATCTCGTGTGCTACAAATGACAGTCATTTGAAGTGTTGGTCGGAAACCGACTTAAATCTTGACCTTGACGATAGCTTGGTGGACCCTCGGGTTTACGATTTTTACGAGAACCCCTTGGAAAGTATCTTAGACATAATTCCGACTTCTTCGTCGTGGTTGAGCGTTCTGCATACGAGTGTGAGCAGAGTAGTATACTTGATCATAACCATAGCTGTCATTCTCAACGTCAAGATATTCTATGGTTTTACAAGTCAGAGGTGACTTTTACGAAGTCATGAACTTGGAATTTTGGATAACATGTTTTTTTTTTAAACATGAACACAAATTCTGATTTATGTTCACTCATGTTATGATTTAACTTAAATTATGTTTACTTCTGTGAATTTGTCACACGAACCACAGCTAAAATAAAATGGTGTTGTACTTGACTGTTTTTTTTTTATTTACCTATTTATTTTTGCAGAAAGTGGTTGGAAACTATAAAACTACAAATAATAAACAGGAAAGGAAGAAAGCCAGCTTTCCTGTAATGTTTCAGACACCACACTGTTGCTGAAGTGCTTAGTTCACGTGAAACCTTACTATTGTATTCAACCATTTAGACATAAATAAAACAAACTACTGCGACCGCTGAGAAGTCACTGCTTATTTTTTGTTTTAAAAAGGAAAACATTCAAGCAAACATCTAAACAAAAAACGAATAACAGTAAAATTATTATGTCACGCCTGGTTTTTTTTTGCTTCAATTTGACGTTTTCAATCTTGAATGACGAATAGCTTTTGACACGATTGGTGCACGAAGTACAACGCACGCAGACACCAATCATTAACATATCTACTAAAACTAAAATCGGTAAAAAACAAATACATTTGAATACAGTAGTAAGGTTTCGCTGAATAAAACTAAAAATAATACAAAATGTACAATCGTCTTGTTAACTTAGTCCTCGGTATCGCCAGCATAGAATTTGACGATATTGGACATTTCACTCTTTCAACCTAAATCTTCATCCAATACACACTCATAAAATTTCCATTTACCTTGCCTAAGCTCCTGCCAGCATCACAGCCTCATCATTGATGTATACGACTGATTTACCAACTGAGCTAGCAGCTTTTTATAGACAATTTAAGATACAAAAAAAAATGAGTTACGCTTGTTATCCTTAATACTGTACAAGTTTGGCACGCCGTTTTATTTTTTATTCACCATTATCTATACGCATTATTTGACGTTAACGCCAAAGTTAAGTTAAGCAAAAGTTCAATGACTTCGCTTTTTCGGATAATTTTAATTCATCTGTGGCGGAGTCGGGTGGTAACTTTGTTAACTCGCTTCTTAAGATTAGCACTGGCAAAATCCGTCGCCGAATGGCGCTCCAATTAGGCTTCCGGTGTGCCGTTTTGTTTTACGTTCACATGAGTTGCGTATATTTAGCGTTAACGTCAGTTCGTTTTGCAGGTTAAGTCAAATGTTTACATTATCTTTTTCAAAAACAGTTAATGATTCAGCTTTTTCGGGTAATTTAGTTCGAATGAACGGACAGGAATTAACATCGCTCTTCGAATTCGTGTATTTGCGACAACCTATTTGACATTATCAGCAGGTCAGACTACAACAAAGCAATATATTTGTGTAGGCAAATAATTCAATAATGCAAAAAGTGAACTAATTATCTGATAATGATAATAAATACATGCTAATGCTAAATGTAGAACAAAAGATAAAACGGCATGGCATTGTAAACACTCCTCGACCAGAGTGAATCTAGATGCACCCGACCCCTGCTTGGGTTCGACCCTATGAATCAGACTTATGATCCTCTACCTCGTCGGGGAGCCAAACTTGTCTCACAACCATAGTCAAGTATTGCCAGTCCGCCAGCGACTGCTAAGTTGCCGAGGGCCACCAACACTAATGGGTTTTGTTTTACCTATCCAACTTTCGACCTGTGTTCTACTCCTGTTCCAAGATGAGGTAAATGGCTCAAGAATTGACACTTGTTCATGGGACAAACTAAAACGTCAGACATTTAAGTCAATTAGCCATTGTTAACTAATTGAATCTGTCACTGTGGTTGATGGATGATGGCCTCGAAATGACATCATGCATTCCTAAATGGAAGGCATTTGTGATTATTTTCGGTTTCTGATGGTATATGTTTAGTCACAGCGAGCGCAGCAGCGCAAGCGAGACACATAAACTTGGAAAACAACTATTCTGCGAAACAGGAATTCCCGTTTGACCTCTGAAATTTGGCCTCTGATGGAAATCAGGCTTTGGACGCCTGTGAAACTCCGCCAGCATCTTTTATAGTGGAAGATGGAATGGGTGTTGCGCCTCAGTTCAATTCCGAACGCCCTCTATTTCCGTGCACTATGAAGAAAATCTAAAGGGCAGGTTCGGGTGTTAGTCGCAGTGAGAACCAGAAACTTGGTGGCAGCCTTTCTTGGGTAAAATTATATCACTGCTTTCCAAAGCGGAGATTTTTTTTTTTACTTCGTTTTTCTGGCTTTTAGGTTTGGATGAACATGTTGAAAGTGCCATTACGTATTCGTATCATTAAACTCCTAAGTCAAATGGATCTATAACGGAAGCAAACCAGAAGTAAAATAATGCAGAAAAATTACTCTTCGGTAAAACATAGGAAAATAACAGTAGGAATAGATTACTAAACTCTTTTCTTCTTTTCAGAACTATAAGAAGAACACCAAAATTTTAGGCATAACCCTTTTCCAAAAAGTGTTCACCGTACAAAGCTTTGTCTACAAAGCAATTCACCTTAGAAAGGATTGCGAATCTTGTAACCTTGTAAATGTTTCAGGGACCAATGGCCTTGTGCTTCAAATGTGGTTTCCATTCAGCTAATTAGTACCAGCAGTTTACCATAGAGCGTCCTATGTACCAGGATGTTTTCCCTAAGACAACTTTTAAATCATCTGGTTATCAATAATAATTTGCTGTTATTACCAAGTCAACCAGTGGCACCTCTACTTATCTTAGTCTTAGTGTTTGTATTATTGTTGCGAATCCCACAATGCTGTGTGAACTGCACTATAAAAGAAAATTGTACACCAAACAAAATCAGTTATTTTTCAGGCCAGCCTTTGGGATGTCTGCACCATTTAGGGCTCCTATAGGTCAGAGTCTTCTTTTTCCTTGTTAAACCTTCAGTCTTCGAACCCTAACTGAAGCCTTCTTCTAACTTAACCCTGAATTTTATTTAGTCCTAGAAAATCCTATAGGATACCTTGAAAGAAAAATAGCACATGGAAGCAGGTTATGCAATATGGCCGATAAAAGCGCCAATTCGCGGGTGATTCACCGGTTGCCATCAGCTATCAGTAGAGGGCGTTAGTTACAGCCCCCAAAAGAACAGAAAGACAATTTATATACTCGACTTTAAAACGCCGTGAGAGGCAATGTGACAACTCAAAAGTTACTTAAAATTTGCTATAAGGCTAATAAAAATGTTACTTGAAGCTAAAATAAAAAATATTATTTTGAAATTTGCCGCTAGTTGTCAGTAGGTGTCGTTGGAAATTACAAAAAACAAAAAAAAAAACACCGTATGATACTCGGTCTGAAAGCAATAGACAGGACACCTCCTCTGGTTTATAACAGTTGGCGCTGACTCGGCTGACGCGCAAACCTTGCCTGTACTGGCCAACATATAGGCCTACCTTTGACACTTACGAGCAGCACTTCATGGCAGCCCCGCCGCCCCCCCCCCCCCCCCCCGCAAAACAAAAAAAAAAAAGCTCCATAGCTTAATGTCCTAGATTCTTGCTATCCTTTTTTGTTTTCGGTGCATATCAGTATATTGATAGAATCTGAACTTGCCGGTTTGGGAAAACACTGAATAGGTTCAGTGTTCGTCTTTTTAATGCACTGCACTTCAGTGTAGCTGGCTAGTTCAGTTTTCTTGTTGTAATTTAGACTATAAAATCACTTCTCCTCAGTCCTTCCTGGCATTTTCGGGAGAAAGGCCCTGAGGTGCCTCGTGATCATGTCGATCGTGGAATGTCAAAGATCCTGGGTTTTCCGGTTTTCCGGTAAAAACAAACAACGACAATAACAACAATAATATTGTTGCGGAGGCAGAAGCTAAAGAGTTGCAAGCATATCGATTGGCAGTGTGTCTGAGGCTTATGGTCTTGAAGGCAAAGCTCCAGTCAAAACACAAAGTAAATGAAACGAATAATGGGGCCGAGTTGAAGAGCTATCTCCAAGTGGACGGTGGCTTTGGGCCTCCGGGGAGAAATAAGATGAAACATCCACCCCCCTGATGAAATGCCGCCACCAGTAAGTATAAGGGGTAATTATTTAAATAAGGGGCACCACGCCAAATTACTAATTTTTGTACTAACCGACGCTACTCTTCATCCTAACACCATTTCGCATCACAAAATCCCGGGAAAACGTGTATAAACTTCTCAAAAAAATAATTCAAAAGACATAAAATGCTAGTCACATACATGTTAAAGCAGTGGCGAGGACAGCCATATTGTGAGGGAAGAAGGGTAGCCAGAAAACCCGATTTGCACCTCACTAAAATTTTGCGGAAACCTAACCTAACCAAACCTAACCGACTGGACCTAACCTACCTAACCTAACTTAACCTACCTAACCTAACGTAACTGACAATAACAACAAAACCATACGAAACTGGCAATAACAAAACAACGAAAGAAAAATTTCCGCAACGTTTGTTGTTGTGAAAATCGGGTTTTCCGGCTACCCTGCTTCCCGAATCAAACACCTCGCAGTATGGCTGCCACCGCCGTAGCTTTAGCGTGTCTGTAACTAGCATTTTACGTCTTTTACACAATTTTTTTGAGAAGTTTATAGACGTTTTCCCCGGATTTTGTGATGCGAAATGGTGTCAGGATGAAGAGTAGCGTCGGTCAGTACAAAAATTAAGTGATTTGGCGTGGTGCCCCTAATCTAGATAATTACCGTATATGGAATGAAATAATGACATTTTCGGAAATATGCTTTCTATTTAGGAGTTTTTTATTACCATTTTGTGATACAGCTAAAAATGACGAGCCAGGGTTGGCGTCACTTAAACAGCTGAACAAATAATGGATCCCTTACTAAACAGACTGCTATAAGGCTGAAATCTATAGCGTTTAAAAGTCCTTATCCTTTCATTGTCTTCGCTCATCCCGAGGAAAAAGCTTTTGCAACATTAACATAGGTCTGAGCAGGAGCTAATAAAGGTCCGTAGGACGTGGAAATAGCAGTGTTGAATTAACGCTTCATATTCCACCGTTTAGAAAAGGCCGTCTCGGAAGGAATCTACGATTTTTGCTTCCCAGGTCCACTTTATTCGACGTCACACCTTTTTTACTTTTCCAGCCCGTATGAGAATTGGCGTGGAGCCAGATGGTGAAGTTATGTTGTCGTAGTAACAAACTATTACAGAATGAAGGACATGATATGACTTGGGCTTTGCACCCGTATTGAAATAAAAACATTACATTTAATAAACCAAGAAATGAAATAGAGAACCAGCTGGTTAGATTAGTACTTACAAAATCACGTCTGCCAAATTAATGGAAAGTGGTTTGGTGTCACGGAAAAGGTGCTATCAATAACACAAAATAAGTTTTGAAAAACGGGTTTGCCTACTGACCGTGGTACTTGTTTATAGTTAAAAAAAAAAAAACACAACAGAACTGAGGAATAAAGCCGTGGGGGAAGAAATAAAAGAAAATGGTGTTGGTTTTTTTCTTTTTTCTCTTGTTGTTGTATAGGTTATGTTAGATTAATTGCCTTGGTTCAAATTTCACCAAGCAGCGTAGGGAGTTCATAAAAAAAACGATTTTTGTAACATTTTCCGTATATGATGTTTTTTTTTTTTCAATGTGTGGCTATTTTAATTATATTCAAGCATTTTAGCAACGTCAGTTTAAAATTAAATGTCGGAGCTCCACCTGAAAAAACGCAATATGGGAAGTGAAGGAGGTTCATTACTCTTTATCTTTTTGTCAACAATAGTTGCCGACAGATGGTGCTCCCCGAGTAAGAGTCGGCTCGCAAGCATTTATTGCTCGTGTGAAATCAAAGGTTGCCCGGACCCACTCGGCCTGAAGGCTGGCCTGAACCCATGGCTGACCCACGATGAATCATTACGTGTGAAATCAGTATCAAGTAGTTTATAGCCCTCGCTCCTAATAGCTTCTCTTTGTAAATCTAATAATTTGTTTGTGTTTTTGTTTTAATTCAGTCTAACAACAGTGGCCGAAGATTCCCTTTGCACAACCAGCCAACCAACTTCAGAAGAGAAGACTGCACCATTAATGACCTCAGCGAAGAACGTGAACAAGAACCCCACCAATACCGGAATGAAAATCGCAATGGCCGAAACCAGCTGATTCGGTATTTCAGAGACCCAGAGACCCGTCGATACAGGGCAAACCCACATTATGAAACTGCGGGTGACTATGAACCTGTTGCTCAGGAAGTGTGTTACACCCCTCCTTGTCATCCAACACCTGAACCAACCATTTGGCAACTCATAAAAATGTTGTTTTCTCGCATGTTTCACCGCAACAGGGATTGCGCGTCTGAAGCAAGTGTACAATGCGTTCCTTCCCGCAAACGCCAACAACAACAACAACAACCTTTATGCTGTGACGACGTAGCCGCATACTGCGATCGTGCCATGACGGCAGCAGACTGTGCTGCGTCCATTCCGTTCTCAATATTGGTTTTGATGTTGGAAACTATCTTCTTCGTCATGTTGATCATCTTACTTGCCAAGACAACCCTCGATTATTTTTTCCCTGTCTGCTAATAGCTCGCTGTATGGCCCAGGGTATATACATCAAATAAACTAACCCTTCTTATTTTTGTGTATACTTTGAAGTAGATTGTCAGTGGCAATACCACTCATATCCGATAATTTTCGACTCACTCCCTCCTTCTTGCTTTTGTTACAACGTGTATTGCACATCAAATGCCACTAAAGTCTAGTTTAAGTACAGATAATTTTTTTCTGAATCACTCATTGCATTCCCTAGCTGATAAAATCATCGCGTGCTCGGATTTTTTTTCTCAGTTTGAAATGCAATTCTTGATTATCGAAAAATGATCGATATTAAACTGCTTTTGTGCTATTATCCCTGGTCATGTAACGAGTAGATGGTAATCTCCCCAAAACAAAACTCGTTTAGGATTCCCGCCATGCTTTTCGGTTGCTTGAAGTTGTGATATCAAACGCCAAGCTCTACCCCAAATCAATTCCACAAAGGAAACATGGCCAAGAGTGACTTCAATGATTTTAGGCAATAATGTATGGAACTGTGGTTGCAGAGCATACAATTTCCAACATAAATGATATTGGTGAAAATTTCCCAAAACCGATAGTTTTTCTATGCAGCCCCGCTTGCATGTTAGCTTTTGTCTCTCATCACGGTTCAAAATTGTACTCAGCTACGTAAGAATCGGGTTTACGTCAATATATGCCGAAAAGGAATTGAAGAAGGTACATAATGAGAAGGAGTGCTACAAACTGCATGCGTTTATTTTAAAAAGTTGATAAGTTATAACGATTTCTCTATCTGTAGCATATACAATGAAACCTCTTTATGTGAACAATACTTGATGGGCCTTTGGAAATAGGTTCATCAACTGAGGGGGTAATATTGTGCTTCCACCCCCGATATATGTAGCCCCTATCAGGGCCGCCGAGAGGTTGGACTGGGCCTGGGGGTCAATATTCGTCCATCCGGGTCACCCATCCTTAAAAAGAAACAGAATATTTTTCCTAAATTATTTTTTCATAAATTTTTCGATCAAACCCATTCTGGGGTAGTACGTCTTATAAAGCATTATTTATCAAACGCACTTCGTCACCGTGCGATTGCTGCATTCTATTCTTCAACGTTGGAAGGGTATTTTGGAGTGTTTAAAAAGTGTCAAAAGCTTCAAGAGTTGCAAGAGTTGGCATGAGGAAGCATGCTGTGGAGTATGCATCTGCAAAGGTTTACGGACTTGCAAACTCTGCTAGGCTCCTGAAGACAAGTGGTCCTCCCAATGCCCCTTGGAAGATTTTCCGTGGATCTTATCGGACCTTCACCTGTAACCTGGCGGGGATTCTAATAGATACTTGTAGTTCTGGACGAATTCAGTTCCTAGCCAAAGCTGTGAGCTTTCAGGAGGGCCAAAGCGAAACAAGTTGTCGAGTGTGTAAAGCCTGTTGTCCTTAGATGGGGATCAACCCAATTTTTTTTAGAACTCAGCCACTTTCCATGGCCTTTATTGGTTAATGAAATTCATTCCCTCCCAACTCTTAATAAATACAGGTTTGAGTTCCTTGCTGTTACAGTTATAACCAGCGAGTTACGTCACCTTTTTTAGTAGGTTTGGGCCCAAGGGCTGAAAATCTTTTAATCTGGCACTGGCTGTAGGTGACGTTGGGCCTGAGTCAGCCGGGCACCATCGGGCTCCCAGCCTGGGGTGAAGATTTCGGCCCCCCCCCCTCCCCCACTCTTTATGGCCCTGGCACCTCTCCTCCTTCCCCAGATATATTCCCTCCGTTCCCCTGGTAGCTGGGCACTATTTGTTTTTTGTTGGGCTGTTACTTTGATAGCAGTAAATGTGTCAACATATTACATGCATCATTGATAGGCCATCATAATAAAATGACGAGGCCACACGACGGGAAGCACGCTTTCTGATCCCACGTTCCTACTCTGCGATGTGGCAAAGATACACAGGAGCGACCCAGTGTGAAATGTGAAATATGCTCAAAACTGTGATTGACGAAGCGTGACTTGGCAGCGCACAGACGTACACATGAGAGACCATACCGTTACAGTGTTGCAAGCGGCGCATTTACGGCGAGTGTCAGCCAGTGTGAAATGTGCGAAAAGTGTAATTGAACATGCCATGGACAAAAGCGCTATCTATGAAAGTAAATGAAAAGTATTTACCACAGCCCAAAGCCATCTGAGGTACATAAAGCTGTGCATTCTTCATTAAAACGACCCTAAAACTGGAATTTCGGCTGGTCATCTCGTAATTTCTAAAAGGAAAAAAAAAATAGATCTTGTTAATTTGTACCAAAATCATGTGATATCTCCTCAAACGAAACTAGATTCACGTTAAGTTCTTCGGTCGTGTCAAGTCGTGATATCAAACACCAAGCTCTTTTGCCAAGTTAATCCTACTGACTAAGACTTCAGACGCTAATTGAAATATTAAAACTGCTCAATAAACAAATTTCAAATATTGCTTTTAACTTTCGAACTTTGAACTTTGAACTTTGAAGTCGTTTGATATCACGTCTTCAAACGGCCGAAGAGAATGGCGGGAACCCTTAACAAGTTTTGTTTTGAGGAGATTTGGGATAATCTTGCCAGTCTTGGCTAACGAAAACTTGCGTCCATTTCTGCGGGATGACTCAAAATAAACTCGCATATGAAAACTACAGGAAAATCAAGGACCACGCTAGTGGTGTGCCCACCAAGTTCACGTTGTTAGACTTCACTGTAAGAAGGTCATTATTCAATTCTGTCATTGTTGCATTAGCGACCAGAGAGACAGAGAGATTACAGAACTAGTGTGGTTCCAAGAACTGCTTGAAAAGGTTTTAGGTTTTGTGTTTTTAAGTTTTTAAGTGTTGGTTGTTTTCACATGTGTTAGTTAGAGGGGCTGATGACCAGTTATAGTCAAAGCTCCCTAAATAAATAAACTAAACTGGATGTGGTCCCTCTCTTTGTCGTTCAATCAATCACAATAGAAACGCTCAAATTCAAAAACAAAAATACTCTCAGTACGGTATTCAAAGTAGAAGATGGTTCATTTTTTCGCTCTTTGTCGTGGGGCAGATAACCCAATTTGGGATCGTTTCCCTAAAACAAACGACAACAACAATGGCTATGGTACTTGATCTGAAAGCCATGGATTCACGGTTTTCGCGAATTTGACGATAGTGAGGGTAAATAAATATGCAGTCCCAAGCTGTCTAGAATTCGTTGAAATAGGTGGTTTTGCACTCTGACACCATTAGCTGATTCTCAATACAATGTGTAACCTGTGTCTAGGTGAAAAAAGGATGTAAAAATCGTTGACATTCTGGTTTAGAGAAATGGAAGTAGTACTGTGCGACAGATCCGGCTGAAATTTGTCATTTAGTTCACATTTGACTCGTGCCTTTTCATGGTTTTACTACTGGAGAGGACCTAACAGCAAAGCTTGCTATAATTTGGAATTCTATTTATATTAACGTTGGGAGCACGCTACCAGTGATCCAAAAATTCGTCTCCCATAATTAGTTGTAATCTTACATTGAGCGCATGACTTCGGTTCTTTACATATCAAAAACCAAAACTGGTAAGAGGGGCCGCCAAGTTCCGAATGGTTCGGCCCTTCAAAGGAGTGATATCAACACACCAAAACATCAGCCAAGTTAATCGCACCACTTAATAGTTTGAAGGCTAAATGAAAACTAGAACATTGCTACTTTCGGTAGCAATGTTCAAGTTTTCATTTAACGTCCAAAGTATTATTCGGTGTGATGAAGTTGGCGAATGTTTTGGTGTGTTGATATCACTCCTTTGAAGGGCCGAACCATTCGGAACTTGGCGGCCCCTCTTACCAGTTTTGGTGTTTGATATGATATCAGTCCTTTTTTTTTAATTGTGTATTAAACTCAACTCCACTGCTGTGCAGATGTGTAATAAAGTGCACGTCAACAAGAAATTGGTTTTCAACAATTTACTACTACCTTTTGCCTATAGGCCGAACCTTTCTCAACTTGGTCACCTCTTTATATGTTTTCGGTTTGGTTTTAATTTTGTTGTAATTTGTTTTATTTCGTTAGTGTTGGTGTGTTGATATCACTCCTTTGAAGGGCCGAACCACTCAACTTGGTGGCCTCTTCACCAGTTTTCGGCTTTGTTTATTTTGCTTTGTTTTTAGAGTTTGTTTATTTTTCGTGAATTGGACGTGATTACAATTTCTTTGGCGACGTTGTTTAGATTTATTGTGCTTCAATACTGTGTGTCTAGGCACGCACGTCAGTATACATGTTGTCATTGTCCGAACTTTGGCTGTCCAATGAAAGACGATGCCGACAATACTAACAATGGTTATAATAATATTTTCGTACTTATGCGCCATCTCACGCCATCCTCGTTACACCCCTAGGCTCCAAACCATAAAAGGTACGCAGTTCGTATCGTACTGCAGCCATTCGTCCAATTTCATAGCTGGAAGCCTTCCCGTTATCTCGGTATCGATGAATAATCACCCTATGGAAATTAACATGGGGATGAGAGGACTAGAATTAGCTAGCTAGCTAGGTAGTTACACATTTTCAACGTTATTGAGGGTCAGATTTTGCATTGAAAGCAGCTTAGCTGGCATTCCTACACGTGTTAATTTTTGTCAGGTGGGTCATTGATCTTGATTTCAACACAATTTAGGCTTTTGTACCGCATTATTATTTTTCCTCAAGTACCTGCAATGTGCCCAACTATGCTTCAAGATATACGACACTGACGCTATGGCGCCGCACTACAATGGTTTTTTACAACTTCGACCATTGAATTAATGTAATGTTAGTTGTGATGATTGTTGCTTAACTTGGCGCAACACACTAGCGTGTGTCTAGATCTACACCTTATAAGCCCTAATTCCGAAGTCGTGTTCGTCAGTCCATGAACGAACAATAAGAAGTAACAATCACTTTAAATCATTGCTAAGTGGCCGGTAACAATAAGACCTCTGTAAACAATGAAATTAATTTACCATTTTAAATTTAATGATATGATGTTATTAGCCAGCGACAAAGAATTGTTTGGACGATGCTGGACGATTAAAATAGGATTGGTGAAAATCGATAACTATTCAAAACGCGCACCAACACACAGACGGGTTCACTCACTCAATCACCGTTTATTAACCAGCCAAAAATAATTGAGCGCATTGGTGGTGTTAGACGCACTGTTTGCAACAGGGAGATGGGAGGGGAGGTTGTTTTATGGAACAACCAGCTTAGTTGGCCTCGAAATTCCGATGGACCGTTTGCAACATGGGGATGGAGGTATGGTTTTATGAAACCGAAAGAAAGAAGGAAAAGGTTGTCATGCTATTGTTATGGTGTGGTGTGTTGGGTTGTATTATGTTTAGTTCTGTAGGTTTCTGGTGAGTTTAGTATTTTTGTTTATGGTGATAAGGGTGGCCGTAAAGTCAGTTAATCAATAAAGATAGAAGAAGGAAAGTTACTGCCTGTGTATTGAATCATGACGACAAGCAAGCTATCTGCATTACATCTAAAAAATACCTCTGTTCTTTTATTTAGGGCAGAGCTTTTTATGTCAGAGTGACAAGAATACTGTTCATATACAACTAACGCATTAAAATGAGTGGCAAACTTCAGATTTCGTGAAACCAGTGGGGAACTTACACATTTGAAAAGTCCATTTAATAAAAAAAAAAGCGGAACAACAGGTAACTAGACACAAGTTCAGTAAAAAAAAATGCACCCACAAAAAAACGCACAAAAAACGCACGGTAAATTAAAATTATGTTTGGTACCATGTAGTAACTTGGTGGCAGCCGTTTTTGTTCTGATATCACTACTTTGATTGGTTGAAACTTGCGGGTTCTTTACCCTTGTGGGTTTTGTTTCTGATAAATTTAATCACAAACCATTCTTCCAAAGCTAATTTCCATAGGAGTAGTTGATTCAGTATACTTAGTATATTTAGTTGATAATAGCTTCTGTTGATGGAGACGCTGATCGAAAAACCATGATGGAGGCAACTAAATTATTATTTTTTGTTTGCCGGCAACCTTTTCTCTTGTCTTAAGTAGCATTTCTGAACAATTGAATCTGGTGCTGTCGTATGTTTTCGGATTATTTCAACAATTACACGTGGGATTAAGACCGGAGTGTCTCTAAGGTAACGAAATGTTGCCAATATCAGATTCTTGTTGAATAAGACTTTGTTGAGATGGGCACTAACACATATCATCACAAGGACTGACTGGATCTAAGTGAGTTACTTGTTGAACTAATGAAGGTTAGCAGTGCGATTGCGTAATCAATTCCCTCCCTTCAATTCCCTCCCCGGCCACGCTGTGGTTGATTTTTTCAAAGGAATAACGGTATAATTTAGGTTATAGTGATTCGGGTAGAACTGAACTAACGAACTTTGGCTTACGCTCTGAATAAAGTATATAGGCAAGGGTCGATTTCCGTACTCTCGTGGGGCCGTAACAAGAAGATGCGAAGTCTGTCAAAGACTCAACTTACTCTGGAACTAGACCCACTCTGACCCAATGTAGCCCAATATCGCCCACTAACTTCGTTGGTCTCTGTCTGTACGGTATGCCATCACAAATCACGCGGAATTAGAACATTTAATTGGAAATTTCCGGTTATATTATGACGCACTAATTGCACTTTAGTTATAATTGTTATACGTTTGACGTGAATCGGTCTGATATGAACTCGAAATGCACAAGGTGGTTTCACTGACACCTGGGGGTCATAATGTATGTTTAAAACTTAAAATAGGGGATTTTTTTGGTGGGGACGGGAAGGGGCGTTAATAGTTGCACGTTTGTTAACATAAACTGCTCTACAATTGTTCTTGTAAGCTTCACTTTAAATGTTACTATAGTTTCCTGAGCCGTATTTCAGAAACCTGACGTTTTAAAAGTCCGTGGGTCTGATTTGGTCTGAAATTAATTTTAGGTGTTTTAGGGTTGTTGGGTTATGGCGTGAAATTCGGTCTGAGGTTCTTACTGAGTCACTGGTTTATTTTGGGTTAGTGGGTTGAACTGAATTAGTGGTCGTTACGAGGGTCGTTAGTAAAAACTTAAAGGTCTGCCCCAACAATCATTGAAAAAAGACCCCTTTCCCCATCTCATGTCTGCCAACCAACATTATCTAACTGATTGTAATACATAACCTGGAGTGCCTTCGAGAATTGACCAACGTCGGTTCTCGGGTGATCAACGTGTTGCATGTGCTGAACATGTTGATCATGTGAGATTTTGCCATCACAATCCATTGATCTGGCTTTTGACTTCAGTTCCGGTTTCCACGCCCACAAAGCCGCGGTTTCGGTTTCGGTTTTTCCCACCCTCCACCCAACCAGATATTTCTCGTTTTTTTTTTCTTGTAACAGTGCTTCTAACTGGCTCCTGCTCTCACTTCAAGCAGCGTTATAGACCATGG
>JAHWFP010270906.1:31246-52557 GCA_023313725.1 Lithobius niger | reverse complement strand
TTTTTTTTTTATTCCCGTACCCAACCACTTCATTGGCTTTTGTTGTAGGGTACAACAATCAAATAAAAATACACAAAACTGACCTAAAAACACAAAAAAACTATGAAACTAGTGAAGCAAGCAAAAAATGAAAGAAGTCAAATCGAGTTAACAAATGAAGCGATTGACTTGTATCTAATGGAGAGCACCAATATTTTTTTCGAGAGTTAACATAAATGTGAACTAATAATCATAACATTTTTTGCTAAGGTGCACAGAATTTGTTTAAAGCTTCTGTAAAACAACACATTTCAGCAATTTTAATGCTTGAAACGTTGGAAAAGTTAATTTTACGAATTTGTTCAATTGTAATATATGCCGTATTTATCATCTTTTGCAAAATTCTACTCCTGAACTTTGGCTCTTACAGGGGGGGGGGGGAGGAGAGGGGACTTTGGCCCCTCTTCTACCCGAGTGTACCGCTGCTTGCCTATTACAACTAATAGTGTGCGAATAGTGTAGTAGACCTCGGTCGTCTCAACCCCTCGAGCAGAAAATTTAATTCTTTTTACCGTAACTGCTGAAAACTCTTTTTGGACGCCATTTTGGGCCGCCGCTTTGAATTTTCACAAAACATGAATAGGACTTTATCAACATGATGTTCTGAATGGTTCTAACCAGTTTGTGTTCAATCCGATGAACAATTTAGAAGTTACAAGCCAAATGTTGTTCTGCGGATACCATTTTTTGCCATTTTTTACCATTTTGGATTTTTATCACCTGGTTTAAATTTATGCACCCGCCGTATTAAAAAAATTCTTAACAAATTTCATTCGAATCGCTTCGTTCGTTTGGGTATAAAAAAGGTTCCATTCGACCTTCGTGAAAATTCAAGATGGTTGCCAAAAATAGCGTCCGTAAACGCTTTTTGGACGCCATTTTTAACCGCCATCTTGAATTTTTTTTACAAAAGTTGAACGGTTCCTTTTTTATGTATGCTGTTTTGCATATCCCATATCAGTTTATTTTCGATCTGATATTGATTTCAAAGATTTCAAAGCCAAAATCCTTTTGTTGGGCGCCATTTTGGTCTGCAGTTTTCAATTTTTGGGAACAGCTAAAAAAAAATCGTGCGTTTTCCCGTAACTGTGAACAGACAGACATACGAGAGGATATCCTCCGAACAGAAGAACAAATAACCACGCCCCAAACAGAACCGTGAACCATTTGAGGAAACACCAGTAACCATTACCTCGTGTAAAATGTTGCGTGCTAGCAGCCTAGTGAACGCCAGATTGAATCCCCACGAGCGACTAAAATTTAAGTCGTTAATAGTGCAGAAAAGGCAACCTACAATACTTGGTAAGAAATTTATCATCGGCTAGATATTTTGCGTCTAATGAATGAAGCCGACGTGAGAAGTGCGATTGTTTTGATCGCTATTTTTTTATACGTTTCATGACAAAAAATTTGCGGATATCCTAATTCTGAAAACAAGTCTATGAATTTGGCCTTGACCGTGATTTTTACCTACTCAGCACATCCGTTTTATATACACTACATTAATACGCATCCGTCGAAATAAGTGCGTAGGTAAAATTTCATTCATATCACTCGTACACGCAGCAGTTCGTACTTTCTATGTGCGTTTGTGTATAGCTCCTTTATGAAATAGTCAACAATAACTGGACGTTAAGGGACCAGTCAATATTTATGTGTGGGGAGAGGGAGGCGGAGAAATTCATAATGAGACTAACAAATATCGCTGACACCCCACCCCCCTCCCAAAACCCGGAAAACATTACACGACTTCCCCTGGACTAATTAAGATAGCATTTTGGATCGACAGGTTCTCAACTGTGTGAACAATTAACGAGTCATGACTTAAAGTATGCTCTTGAAAACATTCAAGGCAGCGTTCTACCTTTGGGCCGTGATTGCTGATTCATGACGGTAGAATAACTTTTGATGTAAGGAGTGCATATTTCCACTACTCACACCATCAACACATAAAAATACCCTTTGGTGCCAAAACATTTTTAGATAGTGGTTTTAAAGAACTATTTATCGGATGACACAAGAAATAACGTCAAAATCTTATAAACTTATATGATGAGGGGGGGGGGAGGGGCCCAGAGCTGTAACATTTTTTAAAATGTTGACTGCTGAAAGTGTCATTCTTGAGGTTCAAAAATTCTTTTTCCTCCTGTTTGGTCAGTGTTTTATTGTGTGTAACCCCACCTTAAAAGGCCTAGATGGTCCAAAAATCCATACCCCCCCCCCCCTCTCCTTTCCCCGTCCTGGGAGGCCTATAATCGTAATCATCTTACACAACGCAGTAAATTATTATGGTGGCTGTCGAAAACTGTGGACTGATCTTATCAAAATGGAAGTTTCTTTAATCTGCGAAAGAAAGAAACGACAAATGCCTGGACAGAAACTTGAAACAGCGCATAAACTATCTGCTACTCAGCTTGCACCATTTTTAGTTTGGAGGCCAAAAAATACGGAGTGTCCCATAATATACTGTCGAACGTTGGTTGGGTATCGAGGGCAAGGAAACGAGTAACCATTCCCGCTCTATCCCCTCCCCTCCCTCTTGTGCAAATGATGGGTTAGACTTTTCACCAATGCAAAGACCTATAATGCTTTAAACGTGTACCAAGTTACGTTCTGATGTCTATAGGCGTCTTTAATTTTTCCCAAAAAAAATCTTTTATACTAATAATAATAACGTTGTTTACCACAAACAAGTGGAAGGTTGCCGGAAGGGCAGTGAGCCACTAATACCGGTCCTCGGTGATAGATTTAGAAATCAGAAATGGGGTACCAAAAACTAGGACGGTCGCTTAAGAAAGGGGTACAGGTGCGTTTTTAATAGCATTCTGCGAAATCTACGCTTAGTCTGCATAGATAGTCTTAGAGCTTAGGGCATTCCAAATTGGGACTACGCGAACCGGAAAAAAAAATTTTCGGCAGTCGAGGCGGGAACTCTGAATAACAAGCTTCCAGGCATGACCCCTGGTGCTATAATGGCTAAGTGCCAAATTTTTAGTTTGCAAATCTATGCACCTAGTATCTTGGTAACGATTCATGTTCGGATATGGGTTTATTAGCTGTAGTTGCTTGTTTCCGTATCCTCTATAACCATCCAACGTTTTCCATTATAGTATTTACAGGACATCCTATAAAAGTTCTGTGACCTTTGGGTCGCCACTAAGAAAGATTGAACAGCTTCTGGACTCCTTTTGAGCATGTTGCCGGGTTCCACTCTGGTACTGAACTTGTCGGAATGGCCGACATATAGGCAGGAAGTCATGGGTCGAGTGTCAGTTAAGGAATTTTTCTTCTCAGATTGTTTCCTGTATGATCACCACGGCAGTCTTGGGTGCTGAGTGTCTACTTCGCAACATCTAGATTTAAAACCACAAAAAACTACAAAAAAATAGAAAAAACTTCAAGACATGGAAAAGAAAGCGGGTTATGGAGCGTTCCTGTCCATAGCCATCTTCCATGCGTCAGTCACGACTGTAACACAACATGTCATCAATATCGTAAACACGGACAAATAGACATGTGCTTTTGTTAAACCTGTGCCTCCAGAAAACGTAAATGGTAATCATCGTGACTCCAAATAGAGGAACTAGGGAAGTTTTACATTTCCCTGACTTTTTGAGACAAGCCATATTATGACAAGTTGAAACGGCAACAAAATTAAAGATGAGGATATGTGCTAAAGTTTGTAATATCTTTCATACAAATTATGGTATTATGGACGTTGTGTCCTGCCGCGAAGCTATCCGGAGGCATTCATAAATTATGTTGTGACGGCCTGGGTCATCTTTACGGCGTTACATGGGAAAGCCTTTTTACTAGGGGAAAGGCTGATAAAAATGAGCATTACGTAATTAATGACCGCTCCCCAGAAATGCCGTGCTTCGCAATCTGGATGCCAGTCCATCAATGGAACTTTATTTTTTTTTTTTATAGTTTTCATTTGAATCGACCAAAACTCTACAAGTAAATCTGTGAAGTGAATTATTTGAATGCCATCCTCGTTGGCTTGGTGTATTCGGAATTTTGTGTCTGTGTCTATTCAATGGTTGATCAACAGGACGGAAAGTCCTATCAGCCTGTATCTCTCTTTATTTATCAATGGTTTATATTTCAACACGCAAATCGCCGCCTTTCTTTATACCGGAAGTGCTCGCATTTCCGTAGTAGGTGCATATATACGCGTGCCAAAATTCATCAGTCCTTTTTTTTATCGCCTTAATTCAGGAGTTGCGTTTAACATTCCCCAGGTAAGCACACAACATTATTTATTCAGGGTCACATAGCGCTTCAACGGAACGAAGTTTATCGATACAGTGACATATTTTGCCCATGGCCGTGGCGAGTAATTTTTTCTGGAGATGGACAATTTTTTTGCACTACCTTCCCCCAACGTATTACCCCACCACGACGAAAGAAGACAGTCCAACTCTCAAAGTAAAACGAAAACGATAGAAAAATTTGAACTTTGGTAAGGTATTATACGTCCCCTCTTCAGTCTTTCTCTTTGTTCTATAAAACGCCGATGTTCCTTACACTCCTCTTGCATCGAGTTTACAGATGAAATGATCAGGGAAGAGACCACATTTTAAGACAACCTGGTAATTGCAACGAGAAAAAATAAATCACCAACACAAATTTTACTTCTAACTATAAAACCTAAAAAGGCCACCTTACGAATCTGTGGGAGGGCCCATGTGCCATTGGCATCCTGACACTATGGCCAGTTCGGGCCTGGTCAGATATCGAACAGTATTCTTGTCACTCATGATTCAACACATTGTGTACACACGATGGAACTTTTCCTGTGTGTTTCTTTAACAATGTTACTAACAATGGGGAACGAATTTTTGGAGGCGTCCCAACGTTCATGGAAATAGCATGGCAGATGATTGCAATCTTTGCTGTTTGTTAGCTCCTCTCGGACCTCTCCAATAATAAAACCACGGAAAGGCACTATTCCCAGTCAAATGTGAACTAAATGACAAATTTCAGCCAGATCTGTCACATAAAATGTTTCTCTCGATGGCAGAACTTTTTATCAATATTATTTCCGTTCCTCAAAACTGGAAAATTAAAGATTTTACACCCTATTGTCACTTAGACGCAGGTAGCATATTTTACTGAGAACTAGCTAATGGTGTTAGGGTGCAAAGACATCCTACTTCATCAAATTCTATAGGCTGATTGGCCTCATATTTACCCATCACCATCGTCAAATTCGCCATCCTCCATAGTTTACAGATAAAGCACCATAACCAGTTTCTTTGTTTGGCTATTTATGGAGCTCTGACCCACAAGGCCATTTAAATAAATAGATATAAATATCTGGAAATAATATAAGGAAAATTGGAAATTAGCCAACAGCGAAATTCATACACTAGAAATAACATAGTTCAGTAAGCCACCTTTATGCACTTACGTTTCGTCGGAGTGGCATGACCCGGATTCGAACCGGCTACCCAGTTCGCCCCCAGATCACTTGCATAGCGCCTTAATCGCTATGGCCACATCCTCCACTGACATAAAGATAACTCACTGGACCTGTTATTAAGGTCACAACCGTGACCAGGGCTCCATTCGACCGAAATTCACTTGGCCATAGAAATGGATGGGGAAGACAAATCATACACTCACAAGGCTCAATAAAGGAGCAATAAATTTACATTATTTCTAGTGTATGATTTTCGCTGTTGGCTACTTCCAATTTTCCTTTATATTATTTCCATCGATTTATGTCTATTTATTTCTCCTTTATTGAGCCTTGTGAGTGTATGATTTGTCTTCCCTCTCCATTGTCTATGGCCAAGTGAATTTCGGTCGGATGCAGCCCTGGTCACGGTTGTGTCCTTAATAACGGGTTCAGTGAGTTATCTTTATGCCAGTGGTGGATGTGGCCATAGCGATTAAGGCGCTATGCAAGTGATCTGGGGGGCGAACTGGGTAGCCGGTTCGAATCCGGGTCATGCCAGTCCGACGAAATGTAAGTGCATAAAGGTGGCTTACTGAACTACGTTATTTCTAGTGTATGATGTTGGCGAATTTCCAATAAGGTCATTAGCACCATCATACTGCAACTAATCTACCTATCATCAATACCACAACAGTCGTCTGAAATTATTGTTATTGGCAGAGTACGGTGATGCACCAGCTCCTTCGGGAAGTATCATAGCCAGTGAAACAATGAAAGAATTGAATAATGACTCCCTGACAATAAAGTCTGACAATGTGAATTTGGTGGGTGGTCCCTTTTCTTGTTTTTTTACAAGGCCAGTCTTTAATGCAGACCATTTGCTTCGTCAACTACGTGTGAATAATTCCCCATTTATTGATAAAACAATGTTACCTACATTATTCATCTTGTTTTTTTTTTTGTCGTTTCGTGTGGTATGAGAGTAGAGCCATTCAGACACCGGCCGAGCAAGAACTGCTACTTGCCCAATTCCTTATCGACCTCAAGCACATTACATCCCCCTTTGAAAACTAGTGAAAACCAAGAATTACTTCATTATCGTAAATCACCTTTTAAACGCCCATGGGCTTTTAAAATTAATTCGACAAAAAAAAAGGGGGTTGGTCCATGACAAAGTTATAATTCATTTCTCGAATCGTACTTCTGACCAGGGAGAGTTTTTAGTCCTAACTCGACCGTGAAATATTCGGCGTTTATGTGATCAATCAGCCTATGTGATCTGGGTTTAGTCCAGCATTAACGCAATGTCTTTATTATCATTTGTTCAGGAATTTAAGTTTATGAGTTTATTTAATTTGCTTTATGTATGAAGATCTTAGTTAATTTTGGTGCAGAAAAACCACGATTTAAGGGGATAAAACATTGATTACGATCTAAAATGATTTAAAATCAGAAATCCTGAAATAATGTAGTTATAGCCCCTAGTTGCAGTTACGGCTGTAACGAGGTAATTTCACTATTTATGGCCTTAAAGGATTGCAGGGGAGGGGGTGGGAGTGGACTGTAGAAGGGATATACCTCCCAGCGCCATTTATCTCGATCATCCACATCAAGTACGGCCCCAAAGGTCTATTTCCTTACCGTCAGTCTTTGCCTTGATAAAAATCCTTTTTAAAATGTGGCGTCTAGGAGATTTTCTGTTGAATATAATGGAACTTTATTTACTAACGATCCGTCACTAAATTATGCATTGTGCGCGTACAATAATCATGACGTTTCAATTCTGTGTGTACATCTACTAATTTTCTAATAATTACCATGAGATCTAAAATCTAATTGACTAATGCGGTAAAAATTAAAATTAATTATTCCAATAGATCGCCGAAACAAAATTATAAGATACTAGTCTAGAAAATTATAAATTGTGATTTTAAAATACGAGAATCATTCCGGTTTTTGACGACACAATCAATGGGTTCACGCTGGCTGGACTATTAGGCGCAATGCCAATTGAGACAGTAGCTATGTTTTTCACTGCGAGAAACGAAGCTACCGTCTCAGTTGACCTTAGCTGTGGTAAATACGCGGATGTGATCGTCGCGTGGGTGTTGTGAGGCAAGCGGAATGTTATAAGTATGTTGCTTTAATAAGCGATTTACGATAATCTGTTTTGTTTGTTTGTTTAGATAAAAAATGGCGGCCAGCTTATTGTTCACCTTGCTTCTTTCTTGTCTTGCGTGCTGCGTTTTGTCCCAAGAGATTTATAACTTCACCTTCAAGGACATCGATGGCAATGAGCAAAAAATGGACAAATACAAAGGCTACGTACTGCTGGTAGTGAACGTGGCCAGCGCTTGTGGTAAAACGGGCGTCATGTACCCGATGTTACAGAAGATGTACGACGATTACAAAGACAAAGGATTACGAATTCTTGGCTTTCCTTGCAACCAATGGCTGGAAGAACCGGGAACGGACGCCGTCATCAAAGAATTCACCAAAACATTAGGAATCACGTTCGATCTAGCGAGTAAAATAGACGTCAATGGTCCAACTGAACATAAAATCTATACGTACATGAAGAAAGCCATTCCTCGACCGGCACCATTGCCCAGTGTAGTCGAATGGAACTTCGGTATGTTTTTATTTGGCAGAACTGGAAAACCATGCGCACCACGCTTTACTCCGGTTGATACTCCTTTAACCATTACTTCTAAAGTAGAGAAATTGCTGGAGGAGACAGCCTAAATGTCTACTCTTATTAAAAGAAATAAAATAATTTTTTTTCTGTACCTCCACATCTCTAAAACTATTTTATGAAAATTTTGTCACGTGCAATATACTATGTTATATTTTTTGCATTGTTTGTATCTAGTTAAGGTGTATCTTTAATGTGTCTCAATTTCTATCTAATGTTTTTAATCAATAGTGCTTCCGTAAAGGTTACAAAAGAAAAAAATTGTAAATAAAATTAAACATTTAAAACATTGGTTACACTTTAATTGCGTGAACATGACTTCTCTGCTTCTGGACGTTGCAGCGCTATTTTCTTTTCTTTTTTTTTGGGGGGGGGGGGGGGGGGGGGGGGATTACGAATACCGTCCGTTGATAAGTACACTATAACAGATTTTACAGGACGAAGACCTTCTAAAACCCTGTAAGGTCACGATTCGTTCCTCCTGGAAGTGACACTAATGATTTATTCTTTGCTTTTTCGGTTTAACATCTCGTACGAAACGTAAACCCAATAAGGAATGAATAAATCACTACTGGGTGGCTTCTCCTTTCCCAACAGTATATGTAAAAACAGTAGGTTATATTTTCGAACGATGCGTCAAGCGATGTACCAAAAAAGGTAGGTAAGCACTGAAAAAGGGATCGGTGGGAGGGGAGCTATTAATTTAATAATTTAAGCTAATGAACACACAAAAATATGGGTGAGGGAAGAGAATAAGTTCGAGAGAAATGCCAGGGGGCAGGGAGTAAAGTATGCCAGGAATAAATTAGGAGAAAAAAAAAGAAAAAAATAGAAATTGTTTCCTGAAAGCAAAGGGGAGGAAAGGCTGGGGTCGGGGAGAGCAGACAAAGCTCAGTAGTATTTGTAGGTGCGTTTTTTAAAGGTTTTTTTTTTTTCAGTAAGGGTTTGTCTTTCCTTCAATTTCACTTTCCGAATTTAACTTTCTTTCAATCTAACTAACCTAATTTTACTTATTATTAAAAACATTGAAAAAACTAATTTAAATACGCACGTACAGGCGTTGCATTTTCTCCCCCACCCTTCTTTTTTTCCCTTCGCCATGTTTTGAGGAAACAATTTCTTGATGTTTTTTCCCCAAAATTCCTTAGAACTTGGACATTGCAGTGGGGGAATATCAATCAGCCCCCCCCCCCAAAAAAAAAGAAAAATGTAGCCATTCCGTTCAGAAAAATGTCCCAACAAGAAGAACAAAAACAACAATAATAATTTCTTTGTTGCACTTAACACATTAAAGTTGGCATGAAGCCGTACATAGGTGAATAGAAATGAAACTATGAAGAATAGTGGAGCTTAAGTTGCAAATTAGAATGATTTTGTCCTTTATTAGAATAATAACCCTCTTTTTAACTCTTTAAATACTAAAAGGACAATTAATACCCGATTCATACAGCATTTTATACAATTTAAGAAAGAATTTGAACTTTAACAATTATAGTATAATTTCTTGTTAAGATCCCATTGTTAGCAAAGTGTGTTAACAGCAGCAGTTTAAACAACTCGTGCTTTTTTCACATGTCATATTATTGCCTTTATTGATCATAAGTTTTTTTTTTAGAGGAAATAAATAAGAAATATATGTGTACAATTTAAACCAGTTGACACACTTGCTTACAGCGCCATTTAGTGCCAAGAAATGATACTAAAATTGGTAAATCTCAATTTTTTTTATTGTCTAAAATGCTGTATAATAGTAATAATAATAATAATAATAATAATAATCCGTTTGTTGCAAAATGTGCAACAGGACTGGAAAGGGCACAGGAACATCCAGCCTAAATAAAAAAAAAAACTAGAATTTATACGTTCAGGAACAGGAAGGAAAGAGGCAAGACTGTCTTACCACCAAGGTCAGACTTGCCGGGGTCCCCGATGGCACCGCCAGTCATGTAGGCAAGGACGAACAGGACGGGCAGGTATACACTTACACGCAAAAAAACTGTAGATTTGGTCACTAGTGAACTTATTTAAGGGTTCTTTTTATACTGAAGAGAGCAAAAAAAAAAAACCATTATTGTATATACAGTCACATTATTATCCTTTTAATAAGTGATTCTAAAGCTAAAAAAATCACAACGTAAGGATTAAAGTCTGACAAGATCATTCGTCGATTTGCAAGTTTTCATTAATTTTTCCCATAATAGCAACAAAAACAACGATTTAAAAATTGATCAATATTTATTAGATGAGAACCAACACACAGTGATTTAAAAGCTACACATTGTAGGATACATGAATGACATGATTGATGGTAATAAAACATTGTTTACATACAAACTTCAATTGGAAGTGAGTTGTCTCAGCACAGATCACAAACTCTTCAGTCATTAGAAAATTTCCTTGTACAAACAGAAATAAACTAATAACTCATCCACAAAATTAGACTCTTATTGCCGTGCATTTCTTTAAAAAAACAAAGAATTGTCACTAATCCGTCTGAGAATAGTGCGGAATTTGAGTCTTTGAAATTGTGAAAGTTTGGCGTTTGTTGTAGTTTTTTTTTCGGTGTGTGCGAAACAAAGTCATAAAAAATCTTAATGAACAAAAGATCTTCAAGCACCAGTTCTTTCGTTGTTCAAGAATCACACATGCTCAACTGTTCTATAGATTGCCATTTATGCGACGGTTTACCTGTAGAATTTCTATGGGCACAAAACAGTTCTTGGATTGTAAATTTAGATGCTTCCTGAGGCACTTAACACATAGCCACCTCCATACTTTTTCTCTGAAGTGTGAAATATATTCCGATCAGCAATAAAAAAAAATAAGCCAAAAAAGGAAGGGCCCAAGAACAGATCCCTGGGGCATCCCCCATGAACAGGCCGTGGTGCAGATTTTCAACACACGCTGACTGAGAAAGGAAATTTGAATTCCATCTCGGATTTGTCCACAAATGCATCAAAACTTATTCGGCGAAGTTAGGTAACCGTGAACATGTTCATCTTTTTAAAACCATCTTGGGAATCCATAGTTTTGTAAATAGACGTCAGTATAGAGGGTAACGAATGTTCCTCCTCTCTGGGCTTTGGTTGTGCATCTGTAATAGCCAAAATCTTGGGGCCCCACATCTCGGACATAGAGAGTACCTGTGTGGAAGTCAGCACTGCGGGCGGACTGGCTGCGATACGTCATATTGGGTATGAAGGGACTACCAGGCTTGGTCCAAGTGATATCCTACGTGCAAACAAACAACCAAACAAAACGATAAGAATGTCAGATTCGTTTATAACAACAATGCGGCAACACAAGCAGCAATGTTCCCAAACGAAAAATTGTGAAAACAGGGAAGAAGAAAAAACACAAATTAGATTCGATTAGATTTTATTTAAGGGGCAAATAATGTGATTTACACTTTTTTTTATAAATACGCCTTTTTAACTTTTACATACAAAAAGAACAGTTAAATGTATAATGCATTTTTTTTTACAATAAAAAAAAAAGAATTGGAGATGTACCAGCTTTAGTACCTTTTCTTGCCGCTAGAAGTTATATTTTTGTATTTTTCGATTAAAGGTTTGCCGTTTTAAGTGCAAAAATAAAAAATACACACATACAACTTAAATGAGCTAACACACTCGGATAACAACGGCATCTAGTGGCCAGGGACGTTTTTATGGGGGGGGGGGGGTCAGTTGGCAAATCAGACGGCAAAATTACGTAATTTTTGGTCAGTCGGCAAATCAGTCGGAAAAATTACATAATATTTTGGCTAGATGGAAAATTATGTCAGTAAATTTCTGGTTTACACCCCTCCAACTTTGATCCTTCCTGACGTGTCTGCTAGTGGCAGGAAATGGTACTAAAATTGATAAATCTCACAATTCTTTCTTTGTATTGTTCTTTAAATTGTTTTTTTTTTTGTATTTACGAGAGGGAAAACAGACCTGTCAATATATTAATAGCAAACTTATTTACCCTTTAAGGGAACCGCGATGGGACTAAACAAAACAATCAGTCTTGTTGTTGTTTTCCCTTTTATGGAACACGAACACAAACCGCGTTATCTGGGTAGACGACGAGAAGGACAATTTAGCTGGAGAAATCCAAGTGGATACCCCAAGATCGTTGACTTGCCACAATCAGTCTTAAAAACTTACAACAACAATACATTCACTAAAGATACAATACAAGTTTCTTAATCATTAAAACCACAAATCGTCAAAAATTCCACGTTTTCCGCTTAGATTTCTCCAGATAAATCCTCGCGTCGTCTACAGTGGGGCAGATAACCCAGTTTGAGTTTGACTGAAACTCACACTGGGTTATCTACCATACTGTAGACGACGAGAGGATTTATCTGGAAAAAGCTAAGCGGAAAACCTAGAATCTTTGTCGATTTGTGGTTTTAATGATTAAGAAACTTGTATTGCATATAATAATACCGAATATGACGAATCTGCGTGGATTGCACTATTCATGGTTTCCTTCTAAGCATTGTGGACCTATACACGATTTGTGTTGTTTGAGTTACTCAAACAACACAAATCGTGTATAGGTCCACAATGCTTAGAAGAAACAATGGATAGTGCAATCCACGTAGCAAACTAATTCTCGGAAAATAATTATTGTTAAGGGAAAGTAAACAATACAATGGACTTTCAAAGCTTCCTTAATCAATCCATCAATCAAGGCAATGGCCCCTCCCAATAATTAAAAAAAAAGTCACACACATACATTAAAAGAGAGAACCCGGCCTCAAGATAGGCTTAGTTTAGTTAATTAACTTAACTAAAAACGTCTTCACCGTTAGAAAAAAAAACCATTAGAGCTGGTATTCGTATGGAACACACAGCTGTGAAAGCACATAAATAAAAACTGATTAGAGACTCGAACGAAACGAACTATAATTTGCACTCCAATTCCAGGGAACAAGGATTGTTTTTACTCTTTGGTGGTATCAGGAATGAACGCAATTTGTTTTTGAATTGGGCTATGTCTGTCAAGAGTGTGTGTGGGTGTTTTTAATTTGTGTTGTATACAGTCGTTTTACTATGTGGTCTTTGTTTTTGTGTTGGTGGTGCGTTCACATTTTAATTCTGTTTCGTTTGAGTAGCTATGTGCGTATTTTATAGCTTAAAACGTAGGTAATAACAAGGACCAGGGCATTTTGAACGCGATTTTAATGTGACTGATTTATCTCAAAAGGTGTTCATTTCAATTATCTCATACGCATTTGTCTAATATAAAGTTCTAGTTATTTAGTTAATTTACCTGAAATATCTCCAAGGGAAAAAAATGACTAATATATTAATGACGTGAAATTTATTAGTATTGAAAAATGCTTAACCGTATTAAATATGGATATAAGCTTTAAAAAAAACGTATTACTCTCTAAGTAACTGATACAAGAAAAAGACATGTAAGCCATCAGCTTCGCAATAATACATGTAAAAAAAAGTTCTAGCTTGTTTTTCGGACGCTGGAGATTCTTTTACACGTATTAGTGCGACGCTGATGGCTTACATTTTTTTTCCTAGTTTTGAGCATTTAGGTTTTTTTGAGGCTTACATCCGTATTTTACACGCTTAAGCGTTTTTTTTTTACACTTTGACGAACATGTTTCAACTGGTTCACCTATACGAGCATTTGTTTTCTTCCAGTGACTTAAGAATCAAGAAAGACAATAAAAATAAAAATAAAACTAATGACTTACCGAAACGATGTACTCGTTGGGCGGGAAATTACAGACGAGCTCAGCATCTTTGCCCACCATTCTAGCTGAACCATCTCCCATTCTAATGCTGAAGCCACCGTCGATACGATTTTCCATAGAATTGTACAAGGGATAATATGAATTCTGGTAAGGTGCGTAGGAATTCTGATAACCATAGTAAGGATAGTAAGAATTCTGATAATTTGGGTAAGAGTAGTAAGAACTTTGGTAAGGGTTGTACATAGGGTAGGAATTCTGGTAACCGTAAGGTTCGTTGCGATAGAAAGAATTTTGGTAATTTGGGTACGGGTTGTAGAAATTGTTGTAGGAAGGGTACACATAGTAAGGATCGGAACGATAAACCGCATTCTGATAGTAAGGATAAGAATTCCCGTAAGACGAATACCAACTCTTGGTGGGATAAGATGACTGAAATGAATTGTAAGGTGAGAGATAAAAGGCCTTGACTTGAAATAAAAAAGATAAAAGTAAAATTAGAAAAGAAAGTTGGAAAGACATCCTGATGGTCGGGAGAAAACCGATTTCTGGCCAAAAGTCAAAATGTAGTGACCATTTGTTGGTACTCCTAATTTATACGCCGCCATGATGGTGACTCATGATACAACCTGAGGTTTCCTTCAGCCAATCAGAGAATAGGAGATGGGTGTGTGAACCAATAAGACTGGGCGGAATTGTGGCTTGTTACGTGTGCCCCCATGCACGTGAGTGGGGATCATCATTTAGGTCTAATGGACGCCCTTGACTCTGGCACAGGAGCAGAACACCGTGGTCGTTTTTTGGAAATTTGGCGGAACGCTTGTTGACCTGCTTTTGAGGGCGGAGACAGGGATATTAAAAGTAAAAAGCGTGAAGTGACGATTATGTATGGCGTGTAATGCAGATAATGAAAGTGAAATTGATTCGAAAATGAAAGCTACGCACCATATTGGCATTAGGACAAAATCATGTAAACGTTTGATACGTGGTGAATTTTTATTGGAAACGTTTGATACGTGGTGAATTTTTATTGGAAACAGTTGCAACATGAATTTAATTCGGTAATTTCGTTCAGAGGTTAAGACATATGCTAATTTGTCGCCAGCCAAGATTCAACGTCCCCAGTCAACATAGGGCTCATAGAAACATAGTCATGAGACCTGAGAGTTGGCAGGTTTGGCAAAACAATAGCAAAGGTACCTTTTAGGGTGTTTCTCCAAGTGTTGGGGTGCTTCAGCTTCGACCATTATTCGCAAATTGTCAAGGTCAAGTAGCCTACTTCAATATAGGCAGAAGCCTATATATTATTCATCTCGGGGGAGAGGGGGGGACGCAGAAAATTGTGGAGGTCACAGATTTCCTGGACCCTCTCAACAGGGCATTCATATTTTTTTTAGGCCCGTTAAGGGGAAGGTCACAAAAAAATACACTGACCAAACTGTGGGTAAAGTCACTTTTGGACCTCAAAAATGACACTTTATCAATCAAAATTTCTAAAAAACGCTCAAGCGTCAGGGGGAAGCAGCATAGGTACAGGGTGGCAAGGGAGGCAGAATACCACCGGCCTCCAGCCTCAGGTCCCCCCCCCCCCCTCTGAAAGAAAAATTATTTAGATAAAAAAAAAGACTTATTTTTGTACTACATTACTTATTAAATTTGATATAAACTGTATTTAAAAAATGAATTTCGAGCCTCCCCGTCCATCCATCCCCCTATCATTAAAAAAATGTGGTGGCCCATAAAAAACGAAGAAGTTGAAAAACTTCTTCATGTTAAGTCCAAATTTTTTTCCAAGTTTTTTCAAAAAAAGTGAAAATGGGACCACTTGACTGGAGTACGAAAACGTGGTTCCTATTTTCACTATAACAAAAATAAAAAAATAAATTAGAAAAAAGTATGGACTTACAAATTTTTCACCTCATGCATTTTTTATGGGCCATCCTGCATATTAAGGAGGGTGGGGGGGGGGACCAATGGATAATTTGCTACCAGCCCCACCTAACGTAGCTGTATTGGGAGCCCACATCGTCAAAAATGTTTGCACCATGACGTATTTTTTGTGTTGCACGTGTTGGTGTTTTGAAAGGCATGCTGACTCGAATACCTTATTAGCGCCAATATGGATCCCTAACTTCGAAAGTTCTTCTACCATCATGAATCTCCATCCAAAGGTGGTTTAAAAAACACTTATTGGAATGTTTTCAAGAACATGCTTTAATTCGTGGCTCGTTTTTTGCTCGTCGATGTGAAACGCCATTTTATTTTTTAATTAGTCAAGAGGAAACCATCTGCACTTAACCTGAAAGGGCATAAGCAAAACCCACCTTTTGCGGTGGTGGGGGCGGATGTGATTTTCAGGGTGTTAGGAGGGAGTGGTCATCAAAAATTTTGAGGTCATGTTTTTAATTCCTCCCCAGACATAAGTATGACCGGTCCTTAAAAAGTCTTTAGGATGTGGAATTGTCCATCGCCTCATATCCCATCCTTTGTCACAGGGTTGTCTGGGAAAGAAGCTGTGGCTTTCGTTTTCCGGTTCCACAATGGCAGTTGGTTCAACATCACAACAATCTTATTTTACTACCTATTAATTAGGTTAAAATCTACAAAATGTATCTTAAACGTGGATTACCCAAGAAAATAGTTATGATCAGTCGTTCCACATGTCCAAGGTCACATGGCGTCGCGATTAAGAGCAGGTGACAGAACATTCAATAATATTATGATGGCCACTATGTGGGCCTGGTGGTTAGCACTACTATTTCAAATACTAGAGGTCCCGGGTTCGAGCCCGACTCTAGCCGCTCCAGTAATTTTCCGGAAGAGAAAGGCCCTATGATGCTCGCGCTCATGTCGACTTCGGCGTGTAAACGATCGTAAGAATCTCTGATTGGAGTTACCTAGCAAAATTGTCCCTCTCTCTTTCTATGATAAACAGGACGAAAAGTCTATCGAGTTGTGATAAATTAATACACGTGAAAATCTATTTCCGTTGCCGTTTTGACTTAAATGTCAAACTGCCAGATACAACGGAAATAGGTCAGCATCTGTATTTATTCCTCTTTGCGCCACGGCTGTAGCTGGGAGCACCTGAAGCCCAATACCATTTTCAACTTTCTCTCAGGTGAACTTGTCGAGTTAAGTACTTGTGTCTACTGTTGAGAGAGTCAAGCATCCAAGAAAAATACGACGAAAACGGCTGAAACACATCCCGCTCCATAAAAACTACCATTAATGACACGACTTAACGTTTTCTAGCTGAGGTGTGACTAACGTTGCTAGGTAAAAGTGATGAGTTAGCTTCGGAGAAGACGGAAGGAAAGCAATTGTTTCTTTCTCTCCAACCTATGGTCAAAAAGATTAAATAAGGAAAAATAAAAAAAAAACCCTTGGTCTTCTACTTACGAATCCAATTTCAATCATTGACAAACGAATTTTTCACAAGTCTTACCAGTTACAAAACTTTATTAACGATTGTATTTGCAATAATGAATGAATGAATGCAATATCAACCTCAGCATACGCATCGTCTCAGAAGGTACAACTACTAGAAAGTAGTTTTTTTTTTTTAAAGACGTGACTGGATTCGAACCAGCCCTGTGTCACATCACTCGAATGACGATTACAGTCGTATTTCAGAAATCCACTCTAGTGTGAGTGTGAGAGGGCAATTGTGAGTGCAGACATCTGAGGTGAGGGTCAATAATTATAGTACTACCACAAAAGCGAATGAGAGTATCATAACATCGAAGGGTATTTCTATAGACGTGCTTTGACCCTTGCACTTGCCCTTAGCCAGACTTGGTCCTTCTGGAATACGGCCGCTAGAGTGCAGATATTGAAAACCTTTTTTACTCAAACAACTCTTGTCAGACTGACAAACAACTCTCGTCAGAGTGACAAGAGTGTTCATGTACCGTAATTGTTTATGATAGTGCATCAATTGCAAACTATTGCATTCATAAGAAATGCATTACAATGCCTAGAGAACTTCAGACTTTCGTGAAACCAGGAGGGACGCATGTGCACATTAGAAAAGCACCTTCAATTATTAAAAAAAAAAGAAAAACAACAAGCAACTGATCCCAAATTCATTATCAAAAATGCACAAAAAAAAATCCCCGTGTACAAAACTCACACTCTATTAAAAAAAAAACCATTAAACCACTAAATAGTCATTAGCAAAAATAAGATGCAACGACAACCAAAAAATACAAAAGAAGTGATATAGAACAAAACCCTCAAGGGTGAAAAAACCTACCAAGTTTGAGCTAGTGACAGGTTATCAGAATAAAATGTCTGCCTTCAAGTTTTCTACATGGTGTAAAAGCTTAACCCAATCATGTAATGACTGAAACGTGTTCTCAAATTTAGTAGTGATATCAACCCCCTCCCCCCAACAACCAATAATGAATAAAACCGATTCAACGGATAACCCGGATACTGGCAAAAATAATCATTTTGTATGCGCTGTTGCGTGAGAGCCCAAAAATTAGCATTGTTATAACAGGTTTATTGTTGTAAGAGGTATGGTTAACACTCTTATATTATTGTTATTATTGTTATATAATGGAGTATTGTTGTACACATATTTTAAAACGAATACATGTTTTAATAAATTTATTTGGTTAGTAAATGTGGTAAGCTACCTTTTAGTTTGACACATTTTATTTCAGTCTGGTCTAATTCGGGATTGATCCTGAAAAAATTGTAACAACAGCAATACCTTCGCAGTTAGTCTAAACAATATGTTTTATAAAATACATCCAAAATCTACGTAAATCTAGCCACAGAAATATTGCTTAAATCAGGAGGGAGGGGGTGAAATGCTTCCCCGAAGATAGTGTTTGGCCGTAACGTCAACAAATCGAAAGGATAATATTAAACAAAACCGTTCAACACACAATTCTGGACAGGAAAGGTGATATACATCTTTTACGCAAGCGCTGCCATTGAACCCCAAGAGCGTGTTTCAAGTAAACCGCCCTTAATTCGCTCGAGCGCTCCTTTTCGGTTTCAAAGTGGTTTTGCTAGTTCTCTAATAGCCCAAAATGGACATACTTGGAATATTCTGAAAGGTTGGGATCTCGTCTTTCCATCAATCCTTAACTAAATGCTTAGCTATGGACCGCATTACACCTGCTAAAGGTGAAATGTTAGTGGCGTAGTGGCAAAAGCATATGGTGCTTTTAGATTTCAAGTGCTCTTACGAGCTCTCTGTTAACCCTAACTGGACATGCTTCGGATTTGCTGAAAGGTACAGAGCTCTTATTTCCATCAGTATTAACTAAAATTGTTTAGCTTACAGGGGCCGCCCTACGCCCGTTTAAGTGTGAAGCGTTTGCGGCATAGAGGCGAAAGAATGTGGTGATTTTCGCTGCTAAGGCAGTACCACTTCACATTTAAACGGATGTAGAACGGTCCCTATTTAAGCTAAACGATTTTAATTAGGATTGAATTGATGGAAATAAAAGGAGATACCCATCTTTCAGAATATCCTAATATCTAATTCGGGTTATTAGATAACTTGTGAGAGTACTTTGAAATCAAAAATCAGCACACACTTTCGCTGATGCACTATTATACCATTTCACCTTTACGTGAGTGCTTAACAATTTTGGTTAGAATTAATGGAAAGAAAAGCTCCCCATCTGTCATAATATCTTAAGTAATGCCAATTTCGAGCCATTAGAGAGCTTGCCAGAGCACATTGAAATACAAAATGACCACATGCTTTTGCCTCTATGCCATAACCGCTCCACCCGTAACGGGCACAGGACGGCTCTTCTCGAAGCTACACAATTTTAGTTATGATTGATGAAAAGAAGAGATCCCACCTTTCAGAAAACCCTAAGTATGTCCACTTCGTGTCATTAGAACACTAGCGTTAGCCCTTTGGAATCGAAAATCACCATGATGCTTTTGGTGCTAGGCCATTGTCACTACACATTTAAACGGGTGTAGGATGGCCCCATTTAAGCTTGACAATGTTAGTTAGGATTTATGGAAAGAAGAGATCCCCACCTTTCAGAAATGTCCACTTCGGATTATAAGAGCGCTTACATTAGCCCTTTGAAATCGAAAATCACCATGATGCTTTTGGCGCTAGGCCATTGTCACTAGACATTTAAACGGGTATAGAACGATCCCTATTTAAGCTTGACATTGTTGGTTAGGATTGATGGAAAGAAGAGATCTCCACCTTTCAAAATATCCTAAGCATGTCCATTTTGGAGGGCCGATCCATTCGAAACTTGGCGGCCCCTTTTACGAGTTTTGGTTTTTGATATGATTCAGTTGAACACACAAGATGCTGGTTATTGCCATCCAGCTTCTCTATTTGCTTCACTGCCCGACATTTTGCACCTTGCAAATTAATTTTGCGCTTTTTAAAATAGCAAATATTGTACTTTAAAAAAGTAATTCTCTAAAGGCGGTCTTTTGAATTGTGACGTAAAAAAAAAGCATGGTCAACGGGTTATTTTTTGTACATTCAAAAAATGCCCGCGAAGCAAAGAAATTTTTTTTAGCGGCCTTAGTTAACTTTGCCAGCCGCTTTACTGACATCCCCGTTTAAAATTGTCCCTGGTTGGAGGTGTTCAGGAGTTATCGTGACGATAAACAGTCAGACACACCAACGCAAGATGAGAATATCATTTGCTCTGGTAAACACCGACCGAGCATTAGAGAGTGAATTAAAGCAATGTCAAGGAAAGTGAACTCACCAGCCGTTACCCTCTCGTCTCTTTACTTGAGTGATAAGAAGATTTAAATGATAAGAGGATTAATAATAGACGTTGACAACGGATGTGGAAATTGTATGTTACCAGAACACCATGATATTTTTTGTTGACAAAAAAATAATTTGGTGTTCGTAGACCTTGACAATGAGGATAAGGGTGCATCCGTAATGGCGTCTCGGGAGAAGGGAGGGGGAGCGCAATAGTTTCGGACGAGGGGGAGGGTTCATGCACAATTTATTTTTGGTTAATAATTTTATGTTGAATTTGTGCTGAATGTTTTGTCAATAACTTTTACAAACTTAAAAAAATAGCCTAACCAGTAGTTCTTTGACGAGCAGATCTTGCTCCGCCCCCCCCCCCCCCTCAAGGAAGAAATTGTATTTCCTTCCAACTGTTTTTTGGTCGCCATTTTTGCCTGCCGTCTTAGATTTTTAATCTGCTGTTTTAAAATCAAGTAACTACGTCGTATTTCAAAGAATATTCGTACCAAATTTCGTTTGAATCACTTCATGCGTTTTGGCTACAACTGTGTAAACAGTTTTTGGATGCCATTTTGAATCGCCATTTTGAATGTTCACAAATTGAACATTGAACACAAAATTTCTTGATGAATTTATTGTTCTGAATATTCGTAAACGGTCTGTGTTCAGTCTGACTAACAGGGGCGTAACTTCAAAAGAGGCCCAAAGGCGGGACCCAGTGGAGGGTATCCCTCCCCCCCCC
>JAHWFP010270906.1:0-31146 GCA_023313725.1 Lithobius niger | reverse complement strand
AAAAAAAATTGCAGTTTTTACAGCTAGAGAACTAACTTAAACAAAACGCAACAATTTTTGTAAAATGTGGTTACAAAAAAAAAAATTTAAAGTTGGGGCCAGCGAGTGGGCCCCCAAAGTCGGTGGGCCCATAGGCGATTGCCTCCTTTGCCTCTTATGCCACTGCTGACGAACGAATTAGAAGTACGTACTCAAACGCTCCAAACGTTTTTTTTTAACGATTTTGGCCGCCAATTTGGAATTTTGTCAACTGGTTGAAAATCATTCACCTGCACTGTTCAGGTAGTAGTTCTTAGAATATTTTTACCCTATTTCATTCGATTCACTTCATGCATTTCGCTGTGATTATCACAAACAATATTTTGGATGCCATTTGGGACACAGTCTTAAATTTTTTGGGAAAGTGCCGACCCTTACTGATGTCAGAAGGAGTTTTACCTGGTTCAGGGGTGCTGCGGGGTACTAGCTTTTTTTCACATTCCCATTTTTCGTTTTTTTCACATATTTCACATACGTGCTTTTAATTTTTGTATCACTATTATCAGGTTGTCATAAGTTTTCGCTCATAGATTTGGCAGATGCTTTCCAACAGATGGAATTGGATAACGACTTTTTAACACAACTTAACAAAGAATTTTTTTCAAACACAACTTAACCCTTAAAGTGCGGGCGACGAGTATACTCGCCAAAAACACAAGCACAGCTTTGAGTCCTAAAAACAGACTCCAAAGTATGCACGAGATGGCCAACAATGGAGAAACGACAACAATAGCAGGTTCCCTTAACAAGCCGACTCTGGAGACGGCCGTGGCCGAGTTGGTAGAGGCGTGTGCCTGAAGTTGCTAGTTCGAGTCCCGTCCAGGTTACCCCTACTTTTGTGGGGATAGAAAATTAATTCAGCATTCGTGGCATTCCCAGGTCGCATCCTATCTGCGACACCTTTGTCACCAGGAAGAGCGTAGAGCACGATGATACGTTATCTGCAGGAGAATGGTGCAAGGGTTAAGAACACCTAGTGTAAACTGAATCAAAACAGTTAAAATACCTAGGCTTCCTCAATGACAAACGTGGTTTGACTAACTTGCCCAAGATGTTGGATGCCGTAAGACTAACGACAGTACAACAAAATGTTTCACAATTATTATCTTATTTAGGGTTTTGAACCAGTATTTCCCGCATTTAGCTTCCCTAAATTTATTAAGGCGTATTAGCTTAGAAACTCTGCAAAGGCTATCAACTCAGTTAAGTGAGCCAGCAGCATAACAAAATGATGGACTTGCAGGGAGTTTGACTGGGGCGGTTATGTTGACGTGGTGAGCAAACGATGGTGAAAGGTTGAAAGTTATTTAGAGCAGATTCATTGCTTATAGATGTTTTAATTGTCAGTAATTTAGATGTTGCACTCGCCTGCCACGACACAAATCCCTGCTTTGAACTAAGGTGATGTGGGTGAATAGTGGTGAATTGTTTGGGGCATAATGTAACTTAAGTCGGGACAATTGGGGGAAATTGGGGAATAATTTCTAGTGAATGATCGAAAATTAACAGCTTACGATGGCTGCAGTCAGATTGAAATGAAGTAGGGGTTGGAACTACATTGTTGCCTAACAAATAATGTATTACAATTGTCGGCTAGGCAGTGCACGAGTTACATTGTTGTTACAACAGAATTGGAATACATATATTGTTACAAGATAATACATTGACAACTATAGAATGCTTGGAAAGGAGGCAGATTGAGAGATAGGTCTCACTTGTAAGGCCAATTGTGGTGCAGTTGCAATTAGCAACAGCACGAGAGTGTCCAACATTGACGAACCTACGGGCGAAAGCTGAGACCAATCTCTACAGACTCGTGGGTTTCATGAAGGGTTAAGCAAATTTCTTTTTCTCTTGCAAACACGAAGTCAGTCAGCATGTCAACTGTGTGCTTATACATGTATTTTGGGGTCAGAGCAAAGTTAAATCATGTTATCAGGGACATTTAAACTTGGTTGGTCGAAATTGGTTGTAACTTAGGACTAGAATTAAGCAAAATTTAGAAGCAACGGTGCGAGGAGGGGTTCAACCATTGTCATCTAAATACAGGATTAGACGTGAATCAGTAGGAATCAGTAGGTAATTAAAGAAATTTACACTGAGAGAGAATGGGACCAAGCAATGGTAGAGGAATTCAAGAACTATCAGTGTGGTGTCCGGTTGTAAGGTATCAAAAATTGTAAACATCACACAGTAGCCAATTGCAAGGTGTCTCCCTCGGTATGAAGCAGGGAAACAATGCAGGGAATCCGAATGCGGGGAAGACAGCCAGAATATGGAATTACAATGTGTAAGCGACTCGTCCTGGTGCAGGAAGCATGGTATAATAATTGTTGCACCAGGCGAGGAGAGGGGCGAGGAAATTCACATGTTCAGAGTTGTTGGTTCGGATTCTTCCTCCTGGGCGCCAGGGGAAGCATCGAGGTTTGTAGAATACTAAAAAGCCATGAGAAACGAATCAGCACAAATTGAAACTGATGAAATGTTCTAAAAATCTTTGTCAGATAGAGGAAAGAGGAGTGAGGTCCAGTCGTCGACGCAAAATGAACTCAAATAAATTAAAGTCCAAAGCTGGCCCAAACTCCAACGCAGTCTTTCTTCTTTAAAGGTTCAACTCCTGTGGCTATCTAGCTCCAGCCAAGGAAGTGAAATTAACTTAATTATGGAAAAAAAAATTACATCAAGATTTGAAGGGAGAGAGAAAAATTACTAAACATGGACTGCCAAAACAAACTAGGGAAAAATAGAAAAAAAAAGCCAACATTGATATGTGCAGGCTGCAATGGGGGTGCAGACAAAAGTAAGGGAGAAATTTACGTCTTCCTGAAAACATTTTTTTATTTTTTATTAGCCTTTGAGGGTTTCGATGCTACAGGGGTGGCGGGAATCAACGTAACTAACATGCGACTAACTAATTTGTAACAATGTTGAACACTACAACAATTACAAGCAGCACCACTGAAGGGGAAGGAATAGGATCAACAGCTAGGAGTCATTTGCAGAATGGAGAATAAGAAAATGGCATCTGGGGCAAACTCGAAAAGGTAGCCTATGCCACTTTCATGACGAAAGTCAAAACGAGAAAGAAAGAAAGAGAAAAGGGGAACCAAATAAAGGTGAAGCAAGTAAACAGAATGCAACAGTGCTGGATGATCCAATCAATGTCACGATCCTTCGTGTCGCTGCAATCAGGTTGTAACAGAATTACATGCCAGTAACAAAACGAGTGCAAACCAAGGCAAAGGGTGAACACGCGGAAAACAAAAAATAAAATAGGAAAACTAAGCAGAAAATTAAAAGGTGACCAAACGGCTTATTTTGTTAGTATTATCAGCAAAGCGAAAGTGTGTGAAAGTATCTCTTGTCACAATTGGAGTTAAGACTAAAATAGGAATGTAACGAGGCTACGAACATCATGATGTTCATGAAAATGCGAGAAATCATGATACTATCGAAACTCGGGAAAACTGTGAAGCTCAAGGTAAAAATGTACAACACTACTTTGTAATTGAACGACCAAACCTCACTTTTAGTAAAGGGGAAAGCGTGTGAGGGTGACATCACCCACACATGGCCCCTTCTCCCCAACCAGCATCTGCCAGGCGGCGCGCAAGTGCAGACCAGACGAATGGGATGTGGAGAGATAGGAAGAGTCAGTTCATGTCATTCCATCTCAAGCTAAAGCAATAAATGCCATCTCCAACGTCAATCGCAACACGAATCATCATTCCCCTCAACACACATCCCTGCAAACTTATTTTATTTTATTATTATTAATTTTTTTTCAACATGCTCTGACACTGCCATTGGTAATCTTAAATGGTATTGGAACTGTACGTAATCGGTTTATTGGTATCAGAACCGGTATCTGAATCACAATTCAGAATTATGGTATCGGTACACCACTAACGTGCCGTCAGCCATTCACTTGACTGTAAAATATCATTTGGAGTTTATAGATTAGTTTGATCTAATACTGCAAATGGCTTGTCAAACATTTACTAAATAAATCTAATGAATAACAAGTAAAGCCCAACAAGTAAAGTTACACAAAAAGTAGGACACAAAAAAAAAGGGTGTGGAGGGTTATTGATGGTACAAAAATGCACGAGAAAAGTTTTTTAACGGTCTTATTTTTAATGAGTCTAATAACTATATTTAAAATATCATTATCTTTGTATGCACAATTACAAACAATCAATGAAATTTTTTTAAGCAAACGACTCTTTTTAATAAGTAATACAGCCTCCACTGGTGTTCACCGCATATCAAATATTTGGCGCATGGGACTAGTTAACCGAAGATTGTTCGACAAGAATGAAATCTCGTTCTTATATCGTTTTCGAAGTGGTTTTACAAAAAGCATGCTCTAAACCACAGAGATAAGGGGGATCAAAACACAAATACAAGCGCAAAACAATTACGGACAAAATAGTTGCCAGTCTCTATTTTTGCCGTGTTTCTTGTTGCAGCAGCTATGGTTTCTGCTAAGAAAAAATTCAACTTTCGCATGAATGCAGGTTACTCAGCAATTTTTGTTTTGCAGAAAATTTTCTTCTTTTCTGACGAATATCACAAACTCTGCACGTACATGCGTTGGCAGCCTGCTATTTTAGCTTGATGTTGTCGTTGAAGTCACAAGAAAAAGTGAGAACAGACGACAAACTGAAACATTTGTTCTGGACTCAATTCTCGACCGAAGTCTGCGTTATTCTGCAAAAGGACTGAAAATCCGCACTGCTGCACTTTAATTTTTTCATGAAAATGGCAGAATCACAACAGACTGGGTAAAAAATGGACTCCCTAACATCATTATTGCCACCAGCGCTCCAGCAAAGCAGGTCACCTCCTTCACATGAAACACAACAGAACCATGATTGTCTGAACTCTCTGGTCATACATGCAAATTCTACCAGAGTCCTGTTATCTAGGATGCCCGAAAAAATCATCATCAACCAACTAATTTACTTAGTGATATGTTGCAAAACGTGGACTCTGGAAGCCAGAGGTAGGCTCTACAGTAGCGTACAATGCTTAAGTTTCCGAGGCTCTGCTCACATCCCACCGGGAAAGCTTACAGTGCTACCCCAGACCTCCTAGTTGAATTTGTCAGGTCCCTCCAAAAATACTTTTTTTGCTGCTTTACTGCATCGGGTCCTTCCAAAACCACCACACATGCGCAAAAAAAAGTCCGCTACTGCAGACAGTTTGGTACTGCCAAAGCACAGCACACTAGATACAGTGTAGCTATAATAGAGCATTCCAAAAGCAAAACAGAGTTAAACGAGCCCAACCAACTACTTTAATCCTTGCTTTACATTTATTACGTAGCAGTGTTCCTATACGTAAACTTATTTTTTTATCTTTTTGTTTAAAACATATCTATTCAATAGAAGTGATGTCATCTTGAAAGTGACTAAGGAACTGTAGGAGCAAACTAATCGCAGCAGCACGCAACGGAGGTTTATTTTTGCGGAAATTTGAGCATGCGTGAAACACAATTTATTGACCAATTCTGGATGGATTACCAACTAACTGACTCTGAATGGAGCCGTCAGTCGTGTCGAAAGGTGACATCAGATTCCCTCATCAGATACTTTTGGAGTGCTCTGTTGAGGTTGCTCACTGTGTTTGTGAATTGAAGGCATCAAACTGTCTACAGAAAAGTGTGTGTGTTTTGCATACAGGTTGGGTGGTAGTTTTAGAAGGACCCGTATGTGTCAAAGCTAGTCGGTAAAATGGGAGGACAAACATTTTTTACATTCTGGGTACCAGACACTTTGGTAGATTTTGCATATGACCCTGGTTATTCAAAACGCCCGGTTGTCCAAATATCCATTTTCAGATAAAAATACGAAATCCCTCTAGTTTTATCTCAGTTTCTATAGAGAATTTTACTCAAAAGTTCTTGTAATGCAGACAGTGCAGGAGCAAGAGGGGGGCAAAGGGGGCGGCCGACCAGGGCACCGAAAGGGGAAAGGGCACCGAAAATGCTGCTCCCCTTCCCAAAAAAAAACTGAAAAGTTGAACTTTAATAAGTGCTCTTCTGACGAAGCCAGCCTTTGTGAGTTGCAGCAAGTACATGAACTTGTCAACAAATACTTAATTTTCAGCCCAGTATTTGGGACTTGTTCACAATAAAAATGTTAAAACACTGAAATTAGTGAGAGCTGCCACAAAATTTGGGCTTCATACAGCCGCCACGTTGGAAAATCATACAATATGGTGACTGTATGAAATGTGGACTTCATACCACATGTTTTAAAATTTTTATAGTAAACAAGACCCATATTCGGGGTCGAAAATTAAATGTTTGTCGATGTTTGTTGCCAAATTCATCTTTTTGATAGTTTTCTTGCCAGCAAGAGGGAGTCTCTACATAAACTAAACACAAATTTGCAAATCCTTCAAATGTAGACAAATATTTTTGTCTCATGCCTACCTATCTCATGTCAGATTCGTGTATTTTCAGTGTGTTGACATTATCTCAGCGGCACCGTGAAAGGTTCATTTTTGGAAAGAGGTGTGTGGGAGGGTGAGGGGGAGGTTGCAATCTGCTGTACAATAGCCATAAAGTGGGCGCTCAATAAGCTACTGGCCCCGGGCGCTCAAACGCCTTGCTCCGGCACGGAATGCACAGTTTCCAACAACAAACTTGATATGTATAAAAATATAGTCTCAATGTTTTGCACATATATTCGATATCAGAGCAGTTAGTTCGGGCAAGTGTATATAGGTGTAGGTCAAGTGCAGGACAACCCTGGTTCGGACAACCTTGGTTCTACTGTAGATGCCTTTGGACAATCTTATAAGGATTCATTCAAAGTTACTG
Organism: Lithobius niger; assembly: GCA_023313725.1. Lineage (NCBI taxonomy): Eukaryota > Metazoa > Arthropoda > Chilopoda > Lithobiomorpha > Lithobiidae > Lithobius > Lithobius niger. Next base: position 24,275 of record JAHWFP010270906.1, on the reverse strand, counting down.
AAGAAGGAAGCATTTCTTCAATCACATACTGTTTGCCGTCAATAGTCACTAATGTTTGTCTTAAGTCTTGGACAATGTACTGGACTACTTCGTCACCAGTTGATTCAACTACAACACCAGCTGCATAAGTTTCTTCATTACTAGTAGAAGGCATCTCATTAGCTGTAGCCTCATTTGCTTTATCTGGCGCACACAAATTAACGGTGAATGTGCAACCATCAAAACTTGCAGAATTTTCAGCTCTGTTGGTAACAGCATTTCCTTCTGAAAATGATTCATTTTCCAAATAGAAACCAAACCCATCCGACACAGTACATTCAGCTCCACTAGTGGCTGTACTGCAGTCTACTGCTGTAGTAGTACCGATTTTATCGATAATGGTTAAGGAACTCTCCTTTGCGACTGTTTGCACCCCTGCATCATTTCCATTCTCTACAGATTCTGTAATGTTAGTTAAACTAGTCCTATCACCATCACTGGCATCTAACATATTCAACAGATCTGACGAGGTGATTTTACTCACCGCTGAAGGAAGATTCTTCCCCTCAGCATTTTGAGAACAACTGTCATTTTCCTGCCGCCTGATAATGTTAATCACACATTCTTGAACTTCGGATGCTTCATTGTTTGCTACCTTGACATCGAGTATTTTGCTCATTTTAAGAGTAGAATTACGGGCATCAGCATAGCTACACAGTGTACGTTCAGAAGGCAGTCTGAATTCTTGTCGCAGCAAGGCGTAGCCATCAGGAGTCTTGTTTTTAAAATGTGTGCACCATTTTAAAATCGATGGATGCCACCTCATGCCTCTCTGCTTACACTTAGAAGCACGTATTTGCTCCTGTACAAATTTGTAACAAAACGAGTCTTTGTCAAAAATGTCGTGATCCATTGCAATGTTTTGTTCTACGCACTCCTTTTCCACATTACTTGGGTTTCTTAGTTTTAAACGCAACCTCAGATTCTTCTGCCTTTCAGCTTTCATTTTACGCTTCAGCGAATAGATTTTAGAACGTAATTCGGCAACAGATAAATAAACCTTTGGTGTCTCTAACGGTTTATCGCCTTTTGACGTAGCAATTTTTCTTTCTTTTTCTTTTGATGTATTGTCATCTAATAGTGTTCTCAAATACTTCTTTTCTTTTCTTCGCACCATATGTTGCAAGATGGTACGTACTCGCGCACACTGTTCACACCGAATACCATCACTAAGTACTACTGAACAAATGCATGAATGCACACTATTAGATACCCGACAATATTTTACTTTTGGTAATCCAGTTTCCAGTACCATTATTATAAATTTTTCCTCCTGGTTTCCAACACAAATTTTAAGAGCTTTAACAAGCTTCAACAGATTATGAACATCAACATCTGTTATTAACTTATCTGGAACCGAGGCCAAGGATGGGTGATTTGCTGGCAACGCGGTACCAAAAATGCTCACCGTGTATCGATCTTTATCAATTATGACAGACTTGGCGGCACCAAAGTTGTTTATTAAATGAAAATGACGTTTGTCATCAATTCTCACAGTCCAACCATCATCCATTAAATTTCCGTAAAACTTCCAATTTGATAACATCGATGTACCACATACTTCCAACACACTAGGACTTCGAACACAAAATGGTGCGCTATTCAAAACTATTGCTCCACCTCCTTGTGACAGATTACAGGGTATAAATGACGGAGTAGGTGCAATGGGACGTGGATGTCGTCTACTTGATGTCTGGATGCTACAAAGTTTACCTTTTTGTTGCACTAAAGTGGTATCTTTTAAAACAATTTGAGGAATATGACTATGTTGCTGTAGTAACACAGGTGCAAGAATGTTTGGTTGCGGTTTTGGGTCAATTTTATCACTACCACCGGTGCTATTTGCAACTAGATTATGTGGCTGGCCAACTTGTTTACTTGGGCAAGGTATGTAGGCAATTGTAATGGGTGGTTGGCAGAGTCTCTTTCTCCGTCCCCTGGTTCTGTTTGCTGCTGTGGCAGTGTTCTTTTTTTGATTAATGGAAGGTGGTCTTCCACGTTTTACAGAAGAGTTTAATTCTTTTGAAGCTGTAGCTTTTGCTTTGTTAAAAGTTTTATCACCAATAGTTTGAGAAGTATTTTCACTTTCTACATTACTGATTATTTCAAGGCTCACAGCCTGGCACGGAGTACGGTCAGACGGTTGTTCACACAATGGTTCAACAGTTTGTTCATCAACACAATTTCCAACTGGTGACACGGAACACATTTCATTTAACAACAATTCATTATGTATATTTTCAGAATCAACAGACACTTCAGGAGCAGAACACTGCTTCTGGCTTGGTTTTAAACCACAATAAGCGATGTTGGAGGATGTTTCCATTTCTTTGTCCGAAACTCGGGATTCTACAGCAAGGGCTCCTTCAGTTACTTCTGAGTTGTCATGGTTTTCTTCACTAGGTGGCTGTAGTAATAACAATGAGTCAATGGTTTGAGTTGAAATAGATTGCTGTAAATTCAAATCACTGCTTTCTGCAATGCTTTCACCTGCAGCTGTGTCAGTATTACACAACTGTAGATTTGTGTCAGTAAGCATGCAATAAAGATTTTTGTTTTCTGTGGCTTCGGATTTACCATACTGCAGGTTGTGGTCGGCTCTGCTAGTAGGTGCACAAATTTCTTCTGGGGTTGCCTCCTGGCACGCCGATACCAATGTGATACTTCCACATGAAAGTACATCTAAACCAAGCTCACATTTACCCTCTTGTAAATCTGAAATATTTATATCATCGTAACCAGTATTGGATATCGGCAATCCAGGTTCAACTTTTATTGTAGTAATGAGCAAACTAGAAGTTGATTCCTGCTCTCTATTCGTGTAAGTGACTGGGGAACACTCACAATTGTTGGTATCGATAACCTCCGACGTTAGGCTAGCCATTAAATTAGAAGCTGAAAAAGTTTCATTTTCACACTTGTCGGCATTGTCTACTGCATAATTAGAATTATCAATACAGGTACTCGAAACTTGAGATTGCAAGTTTGCCTCTAGATAGCTTAATTCCGATGAGCTGGCATTCACAGTAGTATCGGTAACACATGCCGATGAAGTACATACCTGCAGGGTGGAATTATTAGCATCTACTATGTTTGATACCATACTTGCATCATAAGACAGTAGCTGTTGAGTTTCCGTATCACTAAGAGCTTTCACTACCGCAAGTTTTAGTTCTCCGCTTTCTGATATGTAAGGCATAAAGGAAAATGCAGACTGATTTGTGGCAATGTCCGCAGCACTGAGTTTCTTTTTCACTGTATGGCTGGTTGATGCCTTTGACTTGTATGCCAGAGACGGGGTGAGATCAACTCTTCTCTGTTTTGACTCTGTTACTGTCATTAACACAGGTGGTGCGCTAGCTCGGCGTTTCCTTGTTAGGACACAGCTTTTTTTGTTGCTCTTTAAGCTTCTGTCGACAGGAGCATTTGGCAAAATTGCTTCATCCTGCAGTTTAGTGACCTGAAACACACAAAAAAATCAAATTGTACTCATATAGAAAACCATCAAAAGACATAAAACAGGATTAGCCGATTTAAAACATTTATTAAAATCATCACTTAAACCAACAATAAAAAAAATTGGCTAAATCAGTTTCATAGGAGTGTAGTTTACCTATGAGGAACATGAGAAACAATTACTTAAATTGATTTACTTTTATTTCCGTGGACTACGGCACTCAATACTGGGTTAGAGTTAGAAGTTGCATACACATACTGGCCATATCCTAAGGACGTGTGGAAAAGGTTGTAATACTTGTATTCCAATGAAACTCTTTTAAAGTTTGATTCATGATTTAGTACTCGTACTCCTACTAAATTATAACTCCCCTGTTGCTTTTGAACTTTGGCTTCATTTGGTAAAATGTATGGAGCATATTTAGCAGCTGTTCCAGAATCTACTTAGCACAGACCCCACAGAGAATACTATGCAATTGCCAGAAGAGCATACAAGCCCCAATCAGACTGGGAAGAGAGCCTCTCCAGGCCGCTGTCATCCTTAAATCAGCTTCTCATTAACCACAAAATCCATGATGCAGCGGAGCAAGGGCACAGTTCTATTTGTCCTAATCCCCAGACATAGTTCTACAAGTTTCCCCAGAAAAACGGTTCTGATTCTACCTCGTCAGTCATAAGAAGTATGAAGGCTCAATGACAGACAAGCGAGGATCAGTGCCTGTCTGCCATAGGAGTCATGTCTGCTTGCCAGCATCTTGTTGCCAGGTCACAGCACCATGTGTTACTGCGCGTCCTACTAACTGGAAGTAGGTGCAATCATACCTTCATTCCCTTCCTGGCCCTTGAAAGGGTTTGTCCTGTCACTGGATCAACATAACTATTTCACCAGCTAATACGGTCCCCAGCACCACCAGGATGTTCCGTCTTTCAGTTCAATAAGGTGATAATGTCAAGCTGTCAAATGACTTAAGCACCTTACGCCACTCTGCCATGTGCTCTAGATAGTAACTACTCCCGTACCTGAGAGCCATCTTACGGCAGTGCTATCGAAGATCCTATGAGAAAGAGGAGAAGTGCCGGTGAAGCTGTGGCCTCATTCCGTCAGCAGCAATGGCCCCATGACAACCTGTCGGTAAACATCGAGTCACAGTATAGTCTAAGCCTCTCTGTATTAACTGAAAAGCAGTGTTCCATGTGTAAAAAAAAAAAAAAAAACAAGTTTATTGAGTGCCCGTGTTATTCCTGAATCGCAACCCAGGTCCAAGAAGGGAGACTGCTGGATTCTACGGTCCGCATCAGTCTGTAAATGGATCTTCTTAAGAATGTGTATACCATCATACAAACAGCATAAGCATTGGGAAACCAAATCAGCTTCATTATTTAATAAATGAACAATCATTCTCAATTGAGGCCCAGTGTGCAGTAATGCTATAAAAAAACACTCGCTTTCCTGACAATTCGGTATCCAAGCTTCAAAGTGTTTCGGCTGTGACATGCAAATGATTGCTGCACATTGTTGGTTAGCACATGAACGAGCATTTAGGTGATTACTTGAATAGTAAGAGCCTGGTGTGGCACGTAGTCTGGCTAATTGTTAACCCTAACATTAGTATTTATTTCACCAGAAAGTGAGCCAGTCCAGTCCAAGTTAGTAGCATCTAGGAACTGACATGAGCATTAGCTTTATGCTCTAAACTATTTTCCGCAACCGTCTCATTCACAGTGATATATCAATTTCGGTTTCTAAGAAAGAATGACCACAAAACGGAAACAGCCCCGATATGGACAAGCCTAACAGCTAACAGGGAGTCAAGTAAGCCCAAATTATTAAATAATTGGAAAAATGTGTTTTATCCTTCTGCTTTATTCAAATTTTCCTCCCTAACCCTGACCAAGGTATAATATCAGGTTCAGAGCAGTCACGTTTGTGGTTACCTACCATGAAGGAGGATGTGTTCAAACGTGAGCAGCCACGATTGCTGCTTTCTCATGTGGTGGAATTGCTTGATCCATAACGGGAAAGGTCTCGCTAGCAATACCAAGATGCAATGTGAGGGAATCAAACTTGGGAAGAGCCACTAAAGATGACTTCAGTTATTAAAGGGATCCGCTTTGTTAGCGAAATCCAATTGCAGCGGGAGGAAATTCAAGGATGGAAGAGCCCTTATTGTGGCAGTCACATGGCGGCACTGCCATTGTGCGGTTTACATCATGAAGGACAAGTAAGTGATTTACCAAATCATGTGGTCAAGCTACCACCACCTAACCATTTGATATTCCCAATAAATAAAACTTGCTATGTATTGATGCAATGGCATTCCTTCCGAAGAACTGTGCCAGCAATTGCTGCACTTAAAGTTCCAGAATCCATTCCAACCCAACCGATACGGATCAACATTGCCAAGAAACTAATTTTTACTATGCCGCAAGGATTTGGCATCGAGTTGCACTTCTTTAATGATTTTTTCCAATCAGTCTTTATGTCGTATTGCGTGTACATCTTCAACTTCATCGTGAATTCATGCTGAGCAAACAGTCACGATGTGACTTGTCCAACTCATGGAAGAAGAATGGTGGGTTGACGGTGCACTGCACCTTTGCAGACTGCATCACCATTCCAAGACAATTGTTTTTTTTGAAACCGTGAGTGACTTGCTATTCAGACGGAACAATCCTATATGTGGACAGGTGCCCCGAGCAAGAAATAGAACAGAACAAATTGTACGGTTTACTTTGAAAGTCAGCATTAAGGCTGTACCGAACAGATTTTGGCAGATTTGGGGCTGATCGGCAAAAATCGGTTCGGCGAACAAAAACCTGCAGAATTTCTATTTTTGCCAGGCCCTTGACAATAAATAAATTCTGTTTCTCCACATGTTTGTTACCTTTTGTTTTAATTTAGGCTAGGCCTACATGTTTTACATTGTGTAGGCTAAGGTTAATAATGGACAAATTTTTACTTTTATTTGGGTAAAAAAAATGAATTCCAATGTTTTCATTAGCCTACAAATTTGTTAGCTTACAAGTTTTTGTAAGCCAGAAGAAAAATTGTTAAAAATCTGTAGCGATCGGTTCGGTTAAATCGGATCGGTACACCAATCAATTTGTAGCTGATCGGATCGGAATCTGTTCGGCAGAAAAAATGCTGATCGGTATAGCCTGAGTCAGCATTATCAGTAAGAAAACGACGATCACGATTCACACTCACTTAAAAAAAAACTTTAGCTATATTTGCTCAAATATCTTACACAGACACTTGCAATCCTATTTTTGCGAATTTTCAACAACTTATACAAAAACATCTGACTTCATCAGGCACGTAAATGTATTGTCCGTTCACAAATCACACTCTTGCATCTTGTTTGGCATCCGCTTCAAAAACGGCGTCTGTTTCAAAAAAATGGTGTCTGCGTAGCCCCCCTCCCCCCATATTTTTAAGGCCAGCTTCTCCATTTTCTATGCAACATCGCCCCAAACTTTTTATTTATAAACAGGCCTAGGCATATTTTTACCAACTGATCATTTAATATCAATTAGCTCTCACCCACAAAAATCTCTAGACAGACTGTTTCGCCCTTGTTTGGGCTTGTCAGTAGAGAATACCTTTTGGTTGAGAGCTCGGTTACACTTGCTAGGGCCAATGACAAGAGCGAAAGGAATACGGTTTCAGCTAGCAAAATAGTAGAAACTTCTGCTTGTTTGGGGCTCCATTCAACAGAATGGTAGACACCCGAGCCAAGACCTATTTTTCGACGAAAATGTCTTCTGTCTGGTTTGGGTTTAAGGTATGCGAGTGTAGCCATGGGTTGTTTTAATTTAAAGTTTACTGGTTCATTTGACCTCCTGCACAGTTCTGACCCCACTTCTATTGCAAGTGAGAAATAGTAATGCAATGCTCACTCCCCTCAAAAGGCCGCTGGAGCCAAACTGCTCAAGTTCCTACCAGGAGTGCAAAATTAAGAGCAAGCTCTTTTACTATTCAAGAAAATGCTTACTGAGTTTAAAGCAAAACTCAGGCCGATTTTTGCTTTACCGTTGTCAAGGTAATCACCAGGAGTTGTGTTAAATTATGAGGCGAGTGTTTGAGCGGTTGTTACCTGCTTGTTGACATCGTAACGGGTTAGTTACCAACTCAGGGATGCTACAAGGGTGTGCGAAGTTTTGTAGGCTAACCTTCACCAAGATGCTACAATAAATTAAAGGATTGTTTCTTTACTTGTGCATATTCATTGTGGGACTCTCATCAAGTAGTTATCAGTAGTGGACTGTGGTTTTGTCAATAGCAACACCAGTAGTTATTATTGCCGTTATCAGTAATTAAAGGGCCACGGGGTCTTGTGCCGGTTGCGCTCCTTAACAGCCTCTTGCGAGTAAGATACAGTTCCCAAACACATAAATTCCACTCTTGTTTAGCTAACTTTAAAAAACAAAAAAAACAACACACAGTGATATTTCAGACATCTTCAGGAAAAATACCACCACCGGAGAACACACAGTTGTTCGAACCGTTAAGGGTGTTTGAAAGTGTCTCCTTTGGAACTGACGCCTTTGACGTGTAAAGTGACGTTTTGTTAAACAGTTTTGTTGGTGGTGGTTCTGATAAAGGTTTTCACCGAAAATTTAACGGATGAACAACTGTGTATTCTCCTGCGGTGGTATACGTGTATTTTTCCTGAAGATAACTTTTGAACGTCCTCTTAGTTAAAAACTAACCAAGGTTTAACTTTAATATTCACATAAACAGAAAATTTCTTGATTGGAATTGTACATTATACTTACCGACTGGGCACAAATGCTAGGCAATGAATCACTTGGATTTGACTGAGCTGCTGCCACTGTTATTCTAGCAGAATTTGCAGTGAGAGCGGTGCTACGTGACGTGGCCTGTTTTCTGATTGTGGGTATACGCACTTTCTTGGGAGGTGAAGAATACGTTAGCTCTCGAGTGATGGGAGACTGAAGAACCTGTAATACAAATAGGCTTTAAGTAAATCTGCTAAAATCGAACGATTTGTAAATTAAAAAGTAGCGTCATGCCGTTTATTTTAGAAACCGTAACATGCGGCACACCCAGAAGCCGTGGGGGAAGGGAGGGGTGGTACATATCACCATAGATCGGCAGGAAGTCGCAATTTTCATAGCACTTCATGTCATTTGCCCTAGCAAGCGTAGCCTAGCTATCATCCACAAAGTATTCTCTACTGACGAGCCCAAACAAGGGTGACACAGTCTGTCTAGAGATCTTTGTGGGTAAGAGCTAATTGATATAAAATTTTCATAGTTTTCAAGCACCCATTTTAGAAACAAACTTTGGTTCTATGTGTCAGGTGTGTAATCTCAGTGTTGTAAAACATTTGATGGGTGCACCGGACAATTTCCTGCACCGTGCAGGGAGGCACTCTGTGGGCGTGGGGGCTTCATTGAAGATGTGATAAAACGTGTCACATTTATCCAATTAGCATGCCGTTTTCGGCTATCAAGTTGGCTAGGCCATGCGCATATTTCCCCAATTGGAATCAAAGGTCTATTTCTCACAGGAAAAAGTTAAATTTTATATCGGGGGGGGGGGGGGCGCCAGGGTGCCCCAACGCAAGCTCAGTGGGACAAAATAAAGTCTTTGAGTTGGGTGCCTAATTCCAATTCTGTAGAGCTTTTGGTGGGGTGCAACAGACTTTTGGACCATCCTGTATATTATGTTGTGAAACTAGGTTATATGAAGTATGTTTTTTTTTTTCCTACAGGTTTATTTCACATAGTCAATTTTCCATCACGGATATTTGAATTTCGATTTCAATAGTAGGTAACTGAAATTTCATAAAAGAAATCACCCGAAAAATAGGCCACGCTCAAATTAAAATAAAATACGCCCAGTATTTTGCAAATTTTAGATACTGTAGGCTTAACAGTCCGTGTTATTTACGGTCTCTCCCATCTTCTTCAGGCTTCCTTATATGTGCTCACTTCTGTCTTACATTGTTACTAATGCTCGTGTTTTTCAAATCGCGTGGAAAACATTGCACACTGTATTTGTCGATCGACACCTGTTTGGCATCAGGCTGTGGCTACAGGACCAAGTTACAGCTCGCTGCTATTCACTATTTTGCACTCCTGTGTAGGCGTTAGAGATGGGTCAGTTTCATTTTTTTGACTTTGGTTCCAGTTTTCAGTTCCGTGGTTTCGGTTTCTGCATTGGTGTTTGCCATCCTCCCCCTTTCACCCGATTTCTTAAGTTTTTTTTTTTTTTTTTTTTTTTTTTTTATGTAACAACAGCATTACTAACTTCCAACTCTCCCGTGCTTTCACTTTCAGTAGTGTCATTGACGAGATGGGCCTAGCTGTGGCACCATTTTCCTCTAATTTTTCTTTTTCTATGACTAGGAGCTTTGCTGTCATTTATGCGTACGAAATCATAATTATTTAAAAAGACAAATGATTCTTTGCTTTTTCGAACACCGTACGAAAAACCGACACGAAATCTGAATCAACTGCGGTTTCGATTTTCAGTAAAACCGAAAAATACGGTTACGGTTTCAGTTACCAACTCATTCTGAATAGGCGTACATACGTACGTCATGGTGAGGGAAGGGTTAACGAGGAAGACATCATAGACAAAAATATACAGCAGGATGAATATGAGAGATCATTTACACATCGCCAACATATCGCGATAGCTTACGGTCTAGTGAGCAAACCTTTCAGTTCTGTCGCCAGTTTGGTGATAAAATTCTTAGAATTTACATTAAAAATTGCTAATTTCACCCATTACCACCACAATTAATCTATTTTTTTTTTGTCTTCATATTGAAAGTGTAATTAGGCCTACTACAAGCAGGGTGCCAATTTGAAGTAGGCCTAATTTATGCAATAAAAAAATAGCTCTCCAATTTTTTATTTAAAAAAATTCGAACCAACAGTTAAAAAAAAAAAAACAAGGTAACGTTGGATTCACGGAGGGTAAAAAAATCCTAGAAAAGGAAACTGCTGGCGACTCATAATAAAATCTAGCTAACCAGCCAGTTGCGTCACGCCAAAAGTGTCAATCCTGACCTATAAGTCGAACTGTCGACTGAATTGTCAGCTTATAGAGCAGCAACAAAAATACCATTGGCTATGGAGCTAACATCTAGGGCTGGTTATTGGGCTAGGTGTAAGGGGTATGCCAGTAAAAAATAACCGTCGTAGTCAAGCCGATATTGTGAGTGGGGATTTCTTAGACCTAAAAAACTGTTTTGTCTAATCCATTACAATGCGAAACATAGGCTGTAAATAGGGAAAAAAATTCGACTTGCAAAAATTGCAACAGCTGCCAACAAATTCAAAATACTGAGCATTTTTAGGTCAAAGAACTCCGTGCTCACAGCCTTGGCTTGACAAACTATGCTAATGATTTTACTCCGAGTATAGTCAGTGCCACTTGCAGCTAGCTCGAAGACTGATTCCTGATACAAACTCCGGAGTGAATAAGGCGTTATTGTCATTACTCTGCCAAAGTAGTTTCACAGCAAAGTTTTCATACTTTTGGGGCCCATTCCCTTCTGTGGGAGCCTAATATCATCCACCCCCCCCCCCCCCAAAAAAAAAATAAATAAAAAGGGGGGAAAAATCCTCCTATTTATTTATGTAAGAAACTTATGGTTTTCAGGTTTTTTTTTCGCTCTACATTTCGGATTACCTGAGGGAAGCACGGCGATCAAGAACTTTTTCTAGTATTTTTCTTTTTTTTTTTCAATTTATAATTTTTTAGTGACCAGGTAGATACAATTCTTCAATTAATTCTAAAAATAACGGTACGTAAAAACAAAATTATCGCCAACACATTTCTCCATTGGGCTATTACCACAGGTTCCAACCCAGCCGGGATCGGGTCCGGGTACTGATCCGTAGGTCCATTTCCACCTACGAAATGTTTCGTGCAAATATAAGTGTGTTTCTTGACATTTTCCTCTGTAAATCCCACTCGTTGGCAAGCAGCAATCCACCGTTTACATTTTTCTAAATCAACATTCGGCGCAGGAAATGGCAAAAAATTCACTCCTCGCATGTGAGGTTTATGATTGTATCTTGTATCGCTGTTACAAGTTCCGTAGCAGCAATGTTTCGTCACCATTGCGAAGAATTCAATTAGGCTGCAAACAGTAAATATACGGCGAAAGCAGTAAAAAAAACAATCCGGTCTCTTCTAGTTTCAGTTTGTACCGACCACCAGCTAACAAATATGGCTACTCGAGAGTTGCGTTTGACGTAGCTCGCAATATTTATAAGGTAGCTTCCCATTCACGTCTTCGCGAGGCTAGTACGCACTACCTACTAGTTTAAGTACTGAGAAAATGTTCAAAATTGAAGGCCACATAGTATAGTGCTGTATTTGCAAGGGTTTCTAAAAGTTATAACGTCGCTTTTCGGTATTATACTGGACGCAATTGTCATACGGATGCTCTTTTTTGTAAAAACTTTAATACAAAGATTGGGTTTGATACGAAGTTTGATACGTCGCACGCAAGCAAGAGTGAAGCCCTCTCCAGACAGAAGAAAATTTCGTGCGAAATGATGCTTAACTACGTGCCTGCAAGGTCAAAATTGATTCAATCGTGGTTGGTGTTGCGTTTAAGGACAAATATTGAAGTCTTTTTTACACCATATTCCGTCGGCGTGCAGCCGCGAGCAGCCAGTCTGGTTAGGGCCAATGGGAGAAGAGTTCAGATTTCGCGGTCTGCTAGCGCCCTCGTGAAAATGGCGGCTACGAAACGATGCTTGGCTTACAGTAGACACTCCTTGCTGGGATCTTGTAACGGCCACCTACTAGTTCCGATGTCCGTTCTCTAATCGTGTTATCGAACATTCCACGGATTACTAGAAAAGAAAACATAATAAACGAATGCCGCCGCATATTGAATTTAAACCCTGAACGGGAATTTTGTCTTGAAAGAGGCTCGAGCTCGTGTAGACCTGCCGAGCGTAATTCAAGAGGGGGCACCTACGCTCAAAGATTAAAGAACGTATCTTCTAACCAAAATCGTTCTTCTTTCGCTACGTTGGCTTCGATGCAAGATCGCGTCTAAACGGCTGCAGCTCGGAGGCAGTGACGGCGTCAGCACTGAATTGTTTGGGGGGCAGACAGAGGGCACATCTGGAAACAGAGTGTGCCAAGGATTTTTTTTTTCAAGGCATCCGTATTAGGCATTTATGTTCCGTTTAATCGACCAACCCGAACGTAACTTAAGCTTCAATAGAATGTAGTACAATTTATTTGTAAAATACGCCCCATAAACACACAAAATAAATAAGGCTACACATATAATGCCAAGTTGATAAAAAAAAAATGTAAATAAAAAAAAAGCTCTGTTTATTAATTTGATTTCAAGTTTAGCTTGCAAAATTTTTTATTTTATTATTTTTTGGTGGTGTTAGGGGTGTGGTGGTCGGGAGGGGGGGGGGGGCGGGGGACCGTGTCTCACCCTAGCCCACCTTTGGCACTGTCACAGCTCGGAGGCTCTCTAGTCAGGTTTTTTCAGTATCAACACCAATCGTCGTGCTTCATCGCCAGCGCATTCGGCCATTATCCGCAAGCCGTTACACAGGCGAAGAAGCAAATAGGAATTGGCAACAAACTAGTTGAAAGTCAGTGGATCAAAGCATCTGTTCTGCACGTTGTTCAGGCCTGGAGCCAGGCTCGTGAAACCCGTAGCGAGACTGCCTGCAAATTTTATGATTGCGTTGTGGTATTCACTTCAGCAAGAGTGAGATACGGTACCTTCCTAAAGACTAAACAGAGCAAACCAAACGCGCCACTGTTGGTGACAGTTTGGCTCATTCCCTGCTAATATCCATGTTGATGCTGCTTGATAGACGTCAACATTGTCAGCGATGAATCTGTTTCGTCAAAACTGTTACGTCGCGCATGCTCAAACCTCCACCCCAGCAAGCCACCTCCCTGCGATGGTTCGCAATTTGGCATTGTGCTCTCGCCTGGTCACATCTATTAGCCAATCCTGGTCAAATCCATTAGCCAGGTCTGGTCGCGGTGAAGCTATGATGTATCGAATACATGTGTTGTAGTTTAGGAAGGGACTGAACGGCTGACGCAACATCACTGCGCACGCGCGACGTCAAGTTTGGAGCCAGACTGTCTCTAAGAGTGGTTCGTTCTGTTCACTCTGTTCGGTGCTTTAGGAAGGTGCTGAACGTCGGCGCTGGTAGTGTGACTGCAATAGTTGTGTGTCCATCAGTACCTTCCTAAAGCACCTAACAGAATGAACCAAGCGCACCACTGTTGGTGACAGTTCAGCACATTCCCTACTATAGCCTCGTTGATATGGCTTGCTTACGTCAACCATCGTCTGCGATTAGTCTGTTTCGGGCAAAACTGTTACCTCGCACATGCTCATAAGCTCCACCACTGGCAATCACCCACAACCACCTCCCTAAGATGGTTTGCAATTTGGCATTGCTCGCGCCTGGTCACATCCGTTAGCCTAGCCTGGTCCAATCAAGTAGCAACGTCTGGTCACATTAAAGGTATGACATAACGAGTGCTCTGTTGAGCTTGTTGATTTTGCTGAGCTGTGATTGCAGTTTTGGAAGGTACTAAACGGCTGACGCAACGTTACTGCGCACGCGCGACGTAAGTTTGGAGCCAAACTGTCTCTAACTGTGGTGCGTTCTGTTCACTCTGTTCGATCGTTCAGGAAGGTACCGCACGTCTTTCGAGCTGGCAAGACTATGGCCTGCTGAGATTGAAGCTGCTTTCCTCCCTTTAAAAAGACGATGCGCACAGCTTCTATCTCAGCTGGCCATAAGCTGGACTTCCGCACTCTTTCTGCTATCACCAGATGTCGGTCATAGCTCGGCCATAGTCCGCGTTTCTTGAATGAATGACTGAGTGGCTTTATTTCACACCAAATTTTACAACCGTCATTCAAAGCGTAAGGACATGGTGTTTTTAAAAACCCAAAAAAATATTAAAGGTACATTCCACCTGCTTGATAACAGCCAAGCGCAGATCGCCATCCACGCATGTTGCCATCCAAAGCCACCTTGGAGAAGAAGGCCAAGTCTGTGGGCCAACTCAACCGGAGCTCTCGAATGCTAGAAAACGCTGATGATGATAATGGCTATCCCTTGATGATATTGATGATGATGATAATGGCTCTCCCTTTTTTAACAGGGTGCGGCCAAAGCCTAGCCCTCCAACACAAAAACGCAAATACCACCCCCCCCCCCCCTTAACCACTTCCCCTGCAGCTCTACAAAATGCACCAAAATGGATGCAGCTAGTCAGTATGACGTTTTGGATGTAAAAGAGTATTACTGCTTTAAAAATACCGTAGCGGTATTTACTCTGAAAGCTATCGATAAAAATGTCAGTCCAAAAAATTTAGCACACAATTTCAAATTACAGGAATCTCACAGATTCTTGCGAATTTTCAACCGACAGTATTCGTCCGTCTTCGTCAGGCACTAATAGTTTTTAAAGGTTGTAACTACATCGTTTTGGACATCTTGATTCGAAACAGGTACTTGGTGTGGCCCACTGCATGCGTCAGGCCTACTGGATGCATCTGGCTCACTGGATGTGATGGGCCTACTACATGCAGCAGGTCCTCTCTCCCATCGGCTTGAGAGTCTCGCTGAAAAATCTTTTCGCATGAGAAATCTAGTCCCCGGGTTAGAAGCACCTTGTGTATTCATTAGAGTAGCTCCATTTTTCAAATGTTGCTGAATGGCCAGGGACTCTAGTCCTCTTAAATGAGTAGTAGGCCCATCGCATCCAGTGAGCCAGATGCATCCAGTAGGTCCAACGCATGCAGTGGGCCACGCCGAGCGCGGAAAGGTATCGTGAAAAAAAGAGCAGATTGAGGTGAAATTGCTGATATGAGGAGGACTGGGGAGTGTGCTGCTGTTTAGGGCGAGATCTGGAGCTTTGGACACTAGGGTGATGGAATGGAAAGCAGGGGAAGAGAATGAAGATGTTACCTGTGGCATCTGCGGAGAGGGAGAGGAAACGATGGATCATGTTCTGGTGGGGGAGGGGGGGGGGGCTGGAGGATTTTAGGGGTAGGGAGAATTGGGGAGGGAGAGAGGGGGAGGAGGCCATCAGGTGGCTTCTGGGTTGGAGGGAAGAGGGGGCAGGAGTCAAGGTGGTAAAGAGGCTGCTGTTGGGTTGGTAGGTTTTGCAGCAATCATCACAATGCTAATTTGTTTCGTACAGTTGAAATGCCTCACCCTTTCTCTGCACCAACAATCCGCTTCACTGAAATTGAAACTTGGTAGTAAGGCTCTTGGGACGTTCTTTCATCTGCCATGATTCCATGGGATATATGTGTTAATTCTAATCAATGTTTTATTTTAAATAAACAAAGAGTAGTAGCCTCAAAATAATTTATTTGATCAGAAATAAATGCATGATTCACTAAATTGTTCCATATCTTGTCTTTACAGCACAATTTCTCTTGACAAATTTTCAAGATATTAAACACATTTGTGAATTCTAATTAATTTATAATCGGAAGGTTAATTTCTTAACTAATATGCAAAAAAAACCGATATAGCTGATAACTGATTGTGCCACTTTAAAACAAAGATCCTAAGGCTAACTTATATTTAAAACATTTTAAAACATTTTTTATACACTTAAAAACAGTTACATCTATTGTGGTCCTGTGTAACATAGGCAACATGCCCATATGATGTACAACAAAAATTAAAATTGCAATTTATTATAGCTGCCATGCCAATTTCGATCAAGGATGAATCCACTTTAATGGTGGAACTTGCCTTGTCTGTCATGGTAATTTTCTCTACCACGATTTCAATATCAAGTCTCTCAAAGCATTACGATTCATGACTTAACTTTAAAAATGAAATAAATTACACCTAAAAGTGACCACGTTCATTTTGGTCTTCGTGGCTTCCTTGGCATTCGAAGACTCTCCCAAAAATTTTGACGAGCACCTGGTTCTCCACGAGAATACAAAAACTGGTGAAAAGCATGGAATCGTGAGTCATACTCTTTTGCAGGTGGGACTTGTCTAGAAGTGGCTGGTGTATTTGTAATTAAAGGAATGAACGGCTGTTTACTTGAGGTTAGAGTTTTAAGTAGGGTTACTTTAGGTAATACTGTAGTTGTTGGTCGCTGAGGGCTTGTCAACCTGATCGAAGGTGGGAAGGTTTGAGGCAATGAAGGTCGTTGAGGAGTTGGTGGGGTTGGAATTCTGGGAGGTGGAGTAGGTATTAAAGGGGTTTTAGGAGTTGGAAGTATGAGGGGTTTTGTAACAAATGATGGCTGTCCAGTACGTGGTGTTATTGTTGCTGAGGGTCGTGTCGTTGGGATTCGTTGTATGCTAGGTGGTGTCGTGATTCCTTGGGTGCTAGGTGGTGTTGAGAGTCGTTGTAGGGTAGGTGGAGGGCTTCGTTGTGTGGTAGGTGGTGTTGGGATTCTTTGTATGGTAGGTGGTGGGCTTCGTTGAGTGGTAGGTGATGTTGGGCTTCTTTGTATTGCAGGTGGTGTTGGGCTTCGTTGTACGGTAGGCGGTGTTGCGATTCGTGGTGCAGTAGGTGGCGGTGGGAATCGTTGTATGGTAGGTGGTGTAGGGACTCGCTGTCTGGTAGGTGGTGTTGTGATTCGCTGTATGGTAGGTGGTGTCGTGATACGCTCTGTGCTAGATGGTGTTGTAATTCTAGAGCTTGTAATAGGAGTTGGCAGTGGCCTAGGGCTAGATTCTGTTCTAGACACTGGTACCTTTGGGGATGTACTTGCAGGAGGTTCTGTAGGCCTAGTAAAATGTTCAGGAAATAATGGCTGCTTGGTTGATGGCAAAGATTTAGGTGATGACGGAGTTGAAACTTGTGTGAAGAGTGGAGTAATTTTAGTGGTAGGGACTGAACGTATAGTTGTAACTGCCAATACTGGAGGCGTGAAGAACGTAACATCAAGTGAAGTTGGTTTCTTTGTCGAAGTGATTATGATGCTTGCTCGTTGAGTTGTAACACGAGTTGGTGGTGATGCTACTGGGGCTGGCACTGACTGTAACGTTGTCCGGAAAGGTTGGTGTGAAGGAGTTTGCAACCTTGTGAAGGGCTTAATCGTACTAGTTTTAGTAATAGCAGTAGTACGAATTCCAAACTGCGTAGTTTGAGTTGATTCTTTAGTTCTTGGTTGGGTTTGGAGGGTCCGTTGGGTTGAAGTGGCAGGCACAACTGGCTGTGTACGCAAATCAGTCTTCATTGGAGAAGTGGTAAATGAGTCTGCAGACTGTGTAACAAATCTTGTTGGCAACGTAGGAGTAGTTTGTTGCTTTGTTGTTGGCACAGACGGTACTGGCGTAACGGTGGGTAATTTCCTAGAAGGAGTCTGAAAACTTGTTATCCTTGAAATTGTGGTTCTCCCTGTAGAACTAAACACAGATGGAGGTGAGCTTGGAGTCACAGAAGGTAGCGGTGGGGATGTCACCAAAGGAAGTTTGGGCCTTGATGGAGGTGTGGTTTGGACTGTTATGTCTGGGCGGTCTGATGCAACTGGTGGTGACACTGGATTTCCAGGTGAAAATGGTGTAGGCGTTTGTAGTCTGGTTGTTGGTTGCGTAAATTTTAGCGATGGTGCAGTTACAGTAGTCACTTTCTTTGGCGATAGTGATTGCAATGGAGGGGTAGTTTGTTTCGGTGTAAATGTTACTGGCGTAATTCGAATAGGGGTAAAGAATGGTATTCTTGTTGTCGTAGTATCTGTAGTGAATGGGAATTTGGAAATCCTTGGCGGAATAGTAGTCGGAGGTGTTTTAAACAGTGGAGTTACAGTCACAAATGGATCAGTTATGAATGGTTTTAGCGGTTCAGTAACATGTTCACGATCACTAGATATGGTGTTAGTTGATGGATCGGCAAATGGCGTGTCAGTCGGTGGGAAAGTACTAAGTTCTGGTTCAGTTTGCCAAGGCACAGTCTCCACTTCGTCTGTAACTTCAACTGCTTCTTCACTATCATCTGTTGGATACCTTTCTTGCTGTTTAGTTCCTGGTTTTGATGTAGGTATTCGTTTGCTTTCAAATAAAGTGTTTATCAATTGAGTTTCGATGGATGATTGTACACCTAATTCACTTTTGACTGTCATTGAAATTGGCTCCACCAACTGATGGCGAACAGTAGTATTTTGCGGACTATTTCTGTTACTTTGTGTTGTTTGTGTCACTTTAGTTGATGGAACTAAATCCTTAGAAAACTTCTTTCGTGGGTTTCTCTCATCTTTTGTATTTCCTGAGTCGATGGAATTAGTGGTGGAAAAAGTAAGGAGTGGAACATCTTCTGTACAACTCTGGACATTTAGGCATTCGTTGGGGCACACTTGTATGTTACAAGTCACGTACATCTAAACAATGTATAAACAGACATTAATATAGAGTATTTTATAAAGAGGTATCAAGATGTGAATGAATGTTTTTGTTTTCACCATTTTGTCAAGGACAGCACACACACATGTAATAATAACAATAATGATAATAATTAATACATAAAATATATAATTATTTATTTTAATTTAGTACCTAGTAATAAGTTTTACTTGCATCTTATTCTCATACATTTTTAAACACTATCACTCAGCACTTTGCTATGAGTTATTTTACATGTTGCCAAATGAAGATACAGTAAGTAAACAATAATTTGAAATGGTCACAGAAGTTATATTCATCGTAATAATCTATATAATAAGATAATAATATTTGTATGTTTGTGCGTCGCCAGATCACCGAGATTCCCACTATTAATTCTATTCTATTGATGTCCGCAATGGGAAGTTCGCAGTGGGATACACAACTGATTTGTCTCCCGGTTCTTATTCTTCGTTTCTGGTCTTTCAAACTGATTTGTCTGAATAAGTAATAATGTTAACTGTGTTTTCAACAAAGATGGAAAACCCAGATGATGTCATGTATTTTTTTTTTTTGGAATCTCGATAATGTTAATTAGGACAGCCCCCACTTATATGGCCAGTTTTTGAGAGCATTGTTGTGGTTTCCCGTGTGCATGAAAATACAGTAACACGTAGGGCAACCCTCCCCGCCCCCCATATAACCTGTTTTGCTCTGCTATTCTTGCAAATTTTGGGGGACTTACAACAATGGAAATACATTTCCCTGATGTTTTTGTGACAATCAATTCGTCACAAAAAAACATCGTTTTTAAAATCTAAATATTATGGTCATCAAACTACCTGTAAACGCCAATAAAACTTTCTGAACCTTCAGTTGATATCTAATAATCTGAGATTATTTTGTGCAATGCAAATGGGAATTCAAAACAATGCTCTACAAAACCGGCCATATAAGGGGGGGGGGGAGCTGTCCTAATTTAAATAAATTATCCACTATTTTTGTTCATTTATTAATTTGTCTTTTAATTTTACTTTTATTTCGTTTAAATTTATGTATTCCAACATGAATTTCAGTAATTTATTTAAAATATTCCAATATTCTATTTTTCTGTCCGTACTAGTTATTCCATCTTGGTTGCATGTACCTAGGTTTATTCTTGCTTAATTTTACTTCATTATTTGCAATATAATTTTTGTATGTATTAGAATAATAATTCTTTTTTAAATTTTGTTTTCTTTATGCATTCCATTGTTTTTATCTTTTTATTTATTCCAAACAGTACTTTTTAATTATTTTATTTTGAAATCTTTGTGTTCTTTCAATTAAGTATTCCAATGTAAATCCATATAATTCAATTCCATATCTTAATGTACTCGCTATTCAAGCATCATACAATTTTTAATTATTTTTCTTATCGACGACATTAGTTGACGTATTTTCTGTATCATTTGTCTTATTCTTGTGATTTGCCGTACGATTTGTAAATTATGTGCTTTAAGTAATAATAATTATAATAAATAATCTAGGGCTCGGCTGAAATTTATACTGGTTTTCGGTATCAACAGTACTAATTTTACCATATCGGTAATAAACCAGCATAGTGATTTCGATACTGCTATAGACTAGAAACAGCGACAAAGAAACTCAAGTGGACTTTGCTTCCGTTTGGTCGAATTTGAATAACTTTGGACGCATTGAGTATAATGCACTTTCTATAATCAACCAAAAGACTTACTTCCAGTTGGTCCGGAAACTTGAATGCGGAGATATTAGTATAAGCCACGAGTGTTGGACCTGCAGATGTCGACTCGAATGCCTTCTGCCAGTTGCTGATGAATTTTCTCTTAATTGGACAACCTTCTTGGTCAGTCAGTTGGAATTTGGAAGTAGTGGAACTAGCAAAATCTGGCGAATTGTAACTCCAGCACTCATTCACACGAACATCCAGGTTTTGGTTTTCATCTTTTACATAAATAAGAAGTGACAGTTGTTCACCAAGCTGTTAGGAAAGAAGAAATAATATTAAATAGTTGCATTATGTTTAGGGAGTTTAGGTTTCTGCAATTATACGATTTTTCGAGGAATAATGAAATAAGTGTGGATTTTGACAACTTTCAGTTAGCGCAGATTTTGGATAACAGTTCGCTTCCAGAGCTAAAACGCTTTGGGTTGTTATCTGCTGGCACTTTTCCATGCAACTTGAAGTACAAGAGAAAAAAGGCAGCCAATGTGTGTACAATTATTTGTTGCAGAAAATGCGAATGTTATGGTCAGCGGCGTACACAGACTCGCAAGAGAGCAGGGGAAGACCTTCAGAAAAACTAAAATTGCAGACATTTTTAAGCGCACACAATGTAAGTCAAGCAAAGTTTGAAGGACAAATAAGTTAATTCACACTTATTTATTGAAATGACAAGTCTTTTTTAAACTCTTGTATACAAAAAAAAACAATTAAAACCCGTTGCATACAGCATTTTATACAATAAAAAGAAAGAATTGGAGATTTACTTTGTACCATTTCTTGCCAATAGATTTTGTTGTTAGCGAAATTTGTTAGCTGATTTAATTGGTATGCGTATACTTTTATTTTTCCCCTAAAAAGAAGAACATTTGATCAACAACGGCAACATTTAACATCTTTAGGTTAAAGTTAGGTTAGCACACTTTCCTAACAACGTCATCTCTGGCAAGAACTGGTACTAAAATTGGTAAATTTAAAATTTCTGTTTGTATTGTATAAAACTGAATGCAACGAATTTTAATTGTTCTTTTTGTATTTAAGACTTTAAAAGAGTTATATTATTGTAATAAATAAGAACCAATCGCCTTATTTGTGCACTGACTTGAGGTTCTGCAGCACCAGTCAAAAACTTCCAATTAAAAATATATGTTCCCTAAACTTTTTTATGCCATTTATTTAACAGTACACACATTTTTCTAAAAGGACAGGGACAGTGCCTCCTTCTTCCGCCCCCTCTTCCCCTGTGTGCTCGCCATTGGTCATACTCCAGAAAAGGTGGCAGAAATAATTATCATGTGCACGGAATTTCTATTTTTCCGCAGTAGAACCTATAGACTCCCTTCTTATGTCATTAAAAGCATATTAGTAGGTGTACATGCCAAAAGTGAGCAAAGTTCAATTGCCCAATAGAGAACCTGAAAGAAAACGTACAAAAAAGGACATTTTTCTGATAGAAGGACAAATTTTAACTGATACATGAACAATATTGCACAGTTTCAAGCTTTGATGCCTCTTGGTGGGTTTCAATATATCTATGTACTTGATGAGGTAAAGGTTGCGGCCAACAGAACAGCCGTTTTACCCACTATCTCAGGTTTCATTTAGCAAATTTTGCTAAGCCACACATTAAATAGCATGAAAGTTGCCTTTGTGTGCTTCTGGTTGGGACATGAATAATATAAGTTCAGTCTTTAAATGACACTAGTTGTGAATACCACCACAAACTTAATTTAAAATATGATTATGATCATACTGTAGTAACCTTGCCTGTGTTTTGATAGTATCTTTTTCCCTCGTGTCTTTGGGCAGTTCTAAGAAGGTCGGACTGGCTTTGACTGGGCCCAGAGCTTGAGGGTATGTTAACACCGAAATATGGGGTCGTGGTGGATCATCAACTACGGGTGGTCCTTCTTGCAGTCAGTCTACCCTGGGTCTAAGACGTCTTTTGCCACCAGCGTCTTTAACTGACACTATTTGTCAACAGGTGTCTCAAGTTACTCTCCCGATTCTTGATAATAGTAACTACAATAGCCGAATAGCTCTAGCTAAATGAGTCATTACATAGAAGCTGTGTTATTAACCCGCCCAGATTCGACTGCAGTCCAGGTAGACTTGAGCGGCTTGGCCATTACCAAACACCGGGCAGTAGCTATTGCTGTAGCCCAGTGCACTGTAGTATTCCCACAACTGAAAGAAATTGTAACAAAATTCTTACATTTACAATACCATCTAATGGTGAATTGTTTGGGTAGACACCATGTTGTATATCCATCCAACATTCGATGAAGTCCCGGCCTAAGAGAGGGACAGTCTCCGCACCCAACATGTTTACCGTAAAAGGCTTAAAGACGATGATCTTTTCTAAGTTCCCGGACCAAACACACCGAAGTTTTCGGGCCAAGTCCCAAATCTGTAATAACGTAAACAAATAAATTTAGTCAAATTAATTTATGTATAATAAACTAAACAAATTTAATGTGGTGACATTTTGAAGTAAATTTCATTTTATTGCATTACTCAATGAGGATCTCTGAATTTTTTTTTATTAGTTAGCAGATATGTTGATTTCGTTTCCAGCTCTCAGTATGTCTGCACTTACAGCTGAGTAGGAGAAAAATACGGAAAGGACCACCATGTCACCGAAGGCCGTTTCAGAGATAAAAACATTTCACCAACAGCCGTTTAACCAGCAGAGCTGTTTCACAGACAAGGACATTGCACCAACAGTGTTTCACCGATAGCCGTTTCACAGACTAGAACATTTCCTTTTCAGCCGTTTAACACACACAAGTACATTTCACTAACAGCCATGACATAGACAAGGACATTTCACCGAGAGCCATTTCACCGGCAACGACATTTAACGGACATTTATTTCACCAACAGCCATTGCATAGACTGCGTACGGTAATTGTATATTTTGTTTCTTTTTTTTCCCCATTTAAGCCATTTAGCTGGCATATTTTTCCCTACTAAATATCTGAGAGTTTTGTGCTGTTGCTCAGTGTCTTCTTTCCAAGTGTCAAGCGTTGGGTTCAAATTGTGCTTAAGAGAATTGTCATTAAGTATTTTTTTTTCTATTTAATTTTGCCATACTAAGTCAGTTAAATAAATAGATATAAATCGCTGTAAATAATATAAGGAAAAGGCCAGTGGACAAGTGGCCACATCGGTAAGGCAGTATGACAGTGATTTGGTGATGAACTCGTTTGCCAGTTTGAATCCGAGTCATGTCACTTAAATGAAACGTAAGTGCAGAAAGATGGCTTATTGTAGAACATTATTCTAGTGTACGATTTTCGCTTATGGCTTATTTCCAATTTTCATTTAAGTCAGCGAGTTGCATTGTCTGCTTACAACTGTACCGATGCAGTTTGCATTTTTTGAATGATTTTTTAACATGGTACAATCATTTCTATTTTTGTCTGTTACATTATATATTCATCAATCCGAACATTTTATCTTGCCTCTCTCATTGTCTCAAACTTCAATTCCAGGGTCAATTCCCCGCTGAGGCAGTCTGACATATAAGTCCAAAAGGCAACGTAAATAGGTTTGCCTCCGTATTTATTAGACTTCACACACATGGTGATGTGTGTGAAGTTTGAGACAATGAGAGAGGCAAGATAAAATGTAACAGACAAAAACAGAAATGATTGTTAATATTAGAGACT
>JAHWFP010270905.1:93804-104270 GCA_023313725.1 Lithobius niger | reverse complement strand
AACAGAAACAAAGAAAAACCAAGTACCATCATAATACAGTTCAAACATCGTGAATACAGAAATGAATGGTTGCAGAATCGAAAAAGAACAGTTATAAATGATGATATGTATAGGAATGGTAATCGAAGCAGAGTGTTTGTAAACGAAAATATGAGTCCATATTACAAGAGCTTATTTTGGAAAGCAAAAACTTATGCAAAGGATAACAATATTAAATATGTGTGGTTCTGTAATGGTAAAGTGCTAATGAGGAGGAGTGAAAAAGATGACGAAGTGATAACAGTCCGTTCAGAAAATGATCTACATCAAAAATACAATTCATTAATTTTGTATGCGAAGAAAATGAACAATTACAAAAAAAAATTAAGTTAGAAATGAAAAATGAAAATGGGTTAAAAATAATTCATGTCAGTGTAAGGAGTGCAAGAAAAAAATGGGATGTATTACAAATAACATTACAGAAAACTAAAATAGCATGGGACATAATTGTCATAACAGAAATTAACATTAAGAAAGAAGAAATGGAAAATTACAATTGGCATGGCTATACAAAATATGTAATAACTAGAGAGGAAACAAAACGTGGAGGAGGTATCATGATTTATTTAAATGAAAAAACTAAATTGGAGAATATGGAACAAACAACTGTTAAACTTGATTCAAATGAAGGAATAGAAATAAATTTTGCATATCAAAAACAGTTTTTCGGAATGTATGCCATATATAGAAGACCAGATACTGATATAAGAAAATATATCGCAGAACTTAAAAAAATAATTACAAGTAAAAATAAATTAAAAAGAAATATTGTATATATAGGAGATATAAATACTAATATATTATTTCATGAAAATGATGATAGTGATAAATTCGAACAAAGGATTATAGATAAATACGAAAACACCGTAGCTAAGTTGGGTTTTGAAAAGCTCATAGATTCACCAACTAGGGTAGAAATAGTTAATAAAAATAATGAGAATTTTACTCAAAAATCATGTAAAGATCACATCTTTATTAAAACTAAAGATTGGATAGGTAAAGGAGCTACGTTAGAAAAGAAAATTGCAGATCATTATTTAACAGTGTGCTGGTTATAGAATCCAGCTATAAACAAAACTGGACACATAAATACTTCACTGACTAAAAGTGTGACATATAACCACAGAAAGATTGTTGAAGAATTTAGTAATGTTAAATGGGAACATCTTGATAATATAAAGTGTGTTGACTTGATGTATGAACAAATAAATCAACAAATAGCAAGCATATACGAAAAACATAAGACAGATAAGACAAATAAAAAAATTTAAAAAAAGGAACAAAATGGAAGGAAAGAATGGATAACACCAGAAATTATTAAACTTATAAACAAGAAAAATAATATGTGGAGAAAAATGAAAAGTTTAGAAAAATTGATCAGAAAGAATTAAAACAGTATAAAGAAATTAAGAACTTAGTACATAAAAAAATTGTTCAATGTAAACAAAACTTTTATAAAAATAAGATAGAAAAGAGTATGAAAGGAAATAAGACAATGTGGGAAGTAGTACGTGAAATGACTGGAAGTAATAAGAACAAAGAGACTGTTGATCAAAATATAATGAGTAATTTCAAAAACATTAGCTTAAATGAAGTTCGAAACAAATTTAATAATAACTTTTCAGAACAGGTACCTACCTTAAAGAAAAAATATACAAATAAAATAGAGATTTATAAAAAAAGGAAATCACTACAATAATGTGTACAAAGAAATGGAGAATAAAAATAAAACCACAAAATCAATGTTTATTGATCATGCAACACAAAAGGAAATAATTGAATTATGCAAGAGTTAAAAGAATCAAATGCTACAGGTATGGATGGATTTATAACAAGAGATTTTAAACAAAGTAAAGAAAATACAGCAGTATTTATGTGCAAATTGATAAATAAAATGATTGATAATGAAAAATGGCCAGACCTTTTGAAGATTCAAGTATTAAGACCAATACATAAAAAGGGTAATAAGTCAGATATGAACAATTACAGACCAATTTCACTGCTATCAATAATTAACAAAATAACAGAAAGATACTTTGCAGGAAAAATTCGGTTGTTTCTTGATAAATTTAAACTACTTTCATGTCTGCAGTATGGATATACAAAAGGGAAAGGCACGTCGGATTTACTTGCAGCAATAAATGAAGTAATAACAAAGGCATTAAATGAAGGAAAGTATGTTGGAACTATACAAATAGATTTACAAAAAGCATTTGTTCTTTTGATAAAAAAATATTACTTAAAAACGTGAACAAGTAGGACTGAGAGGAAAAATTTATACTTTAATAAAAAATTATTTAGAAAATCGAAAAGCAACAGTCAAATTTTCAGATGAGTATAGGTCTCGAAATGAAATAAAGAATGGGGTTCCACAAGGATCAGTTCTAGGGCTTTTATTGTTCTTAATATATACAAATGATATTAGTGCGTGTGTTGATAGAACATTAATATATTTGTTTGCAGATGATATAATGCTAATATCTATAAATTATATACGAGAAGAGATGTTGGAAAGTTTATAATTTGACTTTGATATGACAAATGGATGGTTATAGAAAATGAAATGTACATAAGTGACGAAAAAACAATATATATATGAATATAACAGTACCAAAAATGAAAGTAAATGAAGGAAGTGACATCATAATTATTATAAGTACATGGAGAAAATTGTAAATTGATGAAATATGGGAAAGATAAGATAAACTGTCAAAATTCATGTAAAAAATTAGAATGTAAACAAAAAACAAAGTACTTGGGAATGTTAACAGATTCACATTGGAATTTCAAATCACATATACTAATGATAATTGATAAATTAAGATATATATTAGCAAAATTATACCAATTAAGAAATGTTTTAGATAGTAAAATCCAAAAAATAATATATGAAGCATGGGTAGCAAATCAAATACGATACGGTTTAGAAATATATGGTTTTGCTTCAGAATATTTAATTAAAAGATTGCAAAAAGTACAAAACAAAATTGTGAAAATATTATTTGAACAACCGCAGAAAACAACAGCTGAATTATATAAGGAAAATAAAATTTTAAGAATATTAGAATTGAGAGATTATATGATAATAAGAAAAAATTATTATATAAATACACACAAGATCTACAGTACAGAAAAACAAAGCCGACTCAGGTTAAAGTCACAAAGATTTCAAATACCAAAATAGAACAATAAATATGGCCAGAGAAACAAAAAATGTTATATTCCATATATCTTTAATAACATACCAAAAGAAATCTTAAATGGTAAAAGCATAAGTGAACTAAAGCCCAAATTAAAAGACTGGCTTTTAAACAACAAACAAATTCAACAATTACATTTCAGTTTCTATTAAATACTGTTTCATAATGGAAGTGGTGATCGGGTAGCGAAACTTGTAACTTTGTGTAATGATATATGTTGTAATTAGTTGTCAAATATATATATATATATATATATATATATTTTTTTTTTCTTTTTCTGTATTTTGTTGTAAATAAGTGTATTTTATATTTGTTTTGTATTGCTGACTCATACAGGTTGACAACAACTTCGAGTCAACTGCAATAAAATTATATATTATTATTATTATTATTATTATTATTGAAGGAAAAAAAATGTACTCTATATAATAACTTTACTTGCCTAAAGCAGCACATACAGACTCGAAAAAGACTCGTGCTTCTCACTGTGATTCGTACTTAATGTACTTACTTACTGTATTAAATTAAATTATTAAATTATTATTATTATTATTATTAAATTAAATATTATGAAAATCGATACAACATTGAAATGATACATAATAAAAAATAATTATTAAAAAATGAATGTAAAATAAAGTTAAATAGAAGCACAAGAGAAAATCAAAAGTGGCTACAAGAACCAAAATGGCGAAATTCATATGGAAAAAGATATATGAGTTATCTGATACCATTAGAATTTAAGCGAATTACGAAATATAAAACAACACAGAGAAATGCAGAGTAAAGTAAAAAAAGGGTTACTTGAATTTCAACAAAAAAAAAAAAAGATGAAGCTATTAAAGTTAAGAAATTACCAAGACTAACATTAACTGTAAAATAGTGTACAGGTAATTGTTTATGTATTTCATGTTTTATGTATGTATGTATGGAAATAATTATTGAACTCACTAATTATAGTAAAAAAAAACTTGTATACATTGCAACAAATAATAAATATGAAGTATGAAAATATGTAGTTCGATAGCACATACAAGTCTTTTGAGACTTCGTGCCAGTGGTCGTACCCGTAACAATGTACTTGAATAAAGCAATATTATTATTATTATTATTATTAGATAAGTAATGTTATTAGGTAAACTGAAATGTTATGTAAAATGTGTAAATGACATATATGGTATTTAAAACTTTGTTTAAATAATAGTGTATATACTGTAATTGAACCTTTTTTATTCAGCTTCATGAGGTTCGTGCAAGCACGTAAGATATATGTAGAATAAAGTATTATTATTATTATTTTAATGAAGATACAATACGTAATGTGATTTGTAAAAGGAAAAATTTGATAACAATGAAGTGGTTTCTAGTGTTTTCGTCTTTAACAAAAATGTGTTTGAAGTAATCACCATTTACAAAAAACCGTCGTCCAGCAGGCAACATTTTAGAAAAGAACTTAAAGATTATATTAAAAATATCACAAAAAAACATCAATATTCTCCTACTTGGAGATTTTAATTTTAACGTTTTGGAAGGCTACCAAGATTCTAATGAAAAATATGACACTGAAAGATTCGAGAATTGTATGGCTGCATTGGGATTCAATACTCGTATTACTTCACCAACAATGGAGGAAAATAGAGAAAACAAACTAGTTAAATCTTGCATAGACCTAATTTACAGCAGAGTGAATAATTATCAACATATCTCCTTTGTAATTAAAATTAAAATAGCTGATCATTATTTTACAGCAATCCAGCTGTGGAATGATGATGATCCCAACAACGAACAGGAAGCTAAAAAAAATTACATACAACAGCTGAACCATAAAGGATTAACTTACAATTAAAAAATTACAACTGGTGCTACTTGCAGTCATTTAAAGACCCACATGAGATATATAAGGAAAATTGAAAAAGTTGTAAAAAATATTTATATTAGTAATAAAATTTTGAAACTAAATATAAATAGGAAAAATAAAACAAATCATAGACAAGAATGGATAAATTAGGAACTACTCGAACTAATTAATAAAAAAAATAAACTATAGATTATGATTTCAAAATTAAATATAACTATAATAGTACAATACTAATGGAGGAATATAAAACCCTAAAAAAACCGTTGCAAAACAAATAAAAAATACTAAAATGGGCTTTTATGCATCCTTTTTGGAAATGCATAAATCTGACAGTAAAAAAGTATGGGACAAAATACACACAATTTGAGTAATAAAAAAAAAAGAAAATCTAGACAACCAAATAAAGAAAAATGTTCCTGAAATTGATGAACAAACACTGTAATAATTTTTCAAAATATTTTAATCAAGAAGTACTAACTCTCAAACAACAGAAAAAGGAATCACAGGGGCGTGAAACTTACAACCACAAATATGACCATAAAATTAGAAGTAAAAAAACTAGCATCAACTCATTCCACATCTCAAAACCGACTAAAAATGAAATTATGATGAACTTTAAAATTAAGAAATCATGCGGGCATGACGGATTTCTCCTAGAGTTTTTTGTTAACAATAAAGAACAAAGTGCAAACTTTATGAAAATCCTTATCGATGCTATTATTGACACTGAACTGTGGCCTGATAACCTTAAAAAACAAATAATAAGACCAATTTACAAAAAAAAAATGAAAAAAATCAATATGGCAATTATCGTCCAATTGCTTTACTGCCAATTCTTAACAAAATAATTGAAAAATACTTCGCAAACTGCATTTATAAATTTTTTAATAAATTTCATCTACTAAATAAACATCAATATGGATTTAGACAGGGAATTGGAACTTTGAATGGACTTAGTCTTATTAACAATAAAATTTTGAATGCATTAAATAAAAGTAAACACATTGGTGTAATTGATATAAACTTAAAAAAAGCATTTGACACTATAGATAATAAAATACTTCATAATAAACTTCATGATATTGGTATTCGTGGAAAATTACTTCACATTCTTGATAGTTATATGAATAATAGACAAAGCTGTGTTAAAACTGTAGATAAACGAAGTGAATGGATGAATGTCCGATACGGAGTACCGCAACGTTCAATTTTAGGCCCTCTTTTATTCATTTTTTATATTTATGATATTATTGAAGGAAAACTTCAAGGCCAAATTATTTTGTATGCAGATGATATTCTTTTAGTATCTATAGGGAAAAATCAAGAAATTATGGTTCGAAATCTACTAACAGATTTTAATAGCATAAATCAGTATTTATATACTAATGAATTATGCATTAATAATGATAAAACTAATTTTATGCATATAGCTAATTCACATACTAAAAAAAAATTGTGGCATATGCTCACACTGTGAGAACTGTAAAAATGATGATGCATGTACCAAATGGCCTGTAATTAAACAAATTGCTTCATTAGGTTATCTGGGAACTGAAATCGATGAAAAATGGGAAATTTATACACATATTGAAAAATTAAAAAAAAAATTAGGAAAATTGTACCAACCCTGTGTATGGTCCACAGCACGTTTGTAACCAAAATTAAGAAAACACTGTATGAGTCATGGGTGCTTTCACAGGTCAGATATGCTTGTACCATTTATGAGACGACAACAAACAGTTATATTGAAAGTTTACAACGGACTTTAAATAAGGCTGTAAAGGCATTGTTTATTGTTTGGCAATAGGCATACTATGTCCACAAAGGATATAATTACAAGCTTTTAAACTTTTCAAATAAGTATAAGCTCACTGTCATTACTAATAATTACTTTGACAATACATATCAAACTAAAATAAGAAGACAAGGAAGAAAAAATTCGCCTTGGCTCCAGGTGCCTACTTGGAGAAATTCATTTGGTAAAGAATACCTTGAAATTATTATTCCATCTATATTAAATGATATTCCATCCAATATAACAACGATTTTAACTCGAAATAATATTAAAAAACATATCACGGATTGGTTAACGAATCAGAATTGATAATTGTCCTATTCAATGTGGTGAGGGTAGATATGCTTGTTAACCCATGTAATATATGAATATGTATAAATATATGCAGCGTAATGTAACACTTTCATAATTCAAAGTTAATATTTGTATAATAGTGTATAAATCATGTTGTATTGCTGCTCACACAAGCTCCTGAAGATTCGAGCACTGTCTTTGGCAATAAATTATGTATGTATGTATGTATTATTATTATTATTTATTATTATGTGAGTTATCTGATACCTTTAGAATTTAATACAATTCCAAGTGAATTAGGAAAATAAAACAACACAGAGAAATGCAGAGTAAAGTCAACAAATGGTTACTTGAATTTCAACAATAAAAAAAATAAAGATGAAGCTATTAAAGTTGAGAAATTAGCAAAACTAACATTAACTATAAAATAGTGTAAAGGTAATAGTTTATATATTTCATAGCTGTAATACGAAATAATTATTGAACTCACTAATTATAGTAAAAAAAATTGTATACATTGTACCAATTAATAAATATACTAACAACCCATTGAAATACGAAAATATGTAGTTTGCTTGCACATACAAGTCTTTTGAGACTTCGCGCCAGTGCTCGTACCTGTAACAATGTACTTGTACTTGAATAAAGCAATATTATTATTATTGAAGACGATTTATCAGGAATTTATAAAAGAAACTGTGTAATTAAAAGAACAAACACTAATAAAAAAGAAAAAATTTAGGAATGAATAGATGGACCCTGAATTAGTATTAACATTAATCAATAAAAAAATAAAATGTGGAATAAAATGGTTTCTTTTTTTGCCTAAAACATACTTAACCTGATAATTTTAGCATTACATTGTCCTCAATTAATGTTTTCCCTGGAGGTTTTTAAGTTGCTTGTAGCCGCCTGCTCGCGTGTCCCACTGCGCATGCGTAGCCCTCTCTATATAAGCGAGAACGTGGTTGGTCTCGGCATACATTTTCCTCTCAATCTGTCAGACGGTGACTCAAGAGGGGAGGTAGGGCGGGCTTAGGTTAAGTATGTTTTAGGCAAAAAAGAAATCATTTTTAGCCGGCCTGGGTGGGGGCCGGCAAAATGTTCTTTCTTTGTTTGCCAAAACATATTAACCTGATAATTTTAGCATTATCAGCAGACCTCGTCAAACGTGGTGATGGGCACCGGTCTGACGGGGCGCCCCGGGACGCAAGCAGGCTTTCCCTCAAAATTTTTACTGTGGTAAAAATTTGCACTTTATTCAGAACATGGTGAATGAAACAGGAAGTTGGATCTCTTTCGTAGAGATTGGTGGCCCTGAAAAAGACCGTTGTTTGAGTTCTTGCTTCCTTCTATGGATTGGCTTGCTTCCTTCTATGGGTGGCTTGATTCCATCGTGGGATAACTTGCTTCTGCTTCGTTCTGAGTGCTTAAGGGGGCTTGACCACGGTTCTGGCTGCAACGATTGGTCCCAGTCGGTGTAGTCCTTTTTCTTCTCTTGACATGTTCCTCAGGTAGTGAGAGGTGAATGTCGTTGAGTGGTGCCAGGATGCGGCTTGGAGGATCTCTTCTATCGGGACGGCGTTATGGAGTGCCCATGATGTCGAAATTGCTCTGACCTCGTGTGCCGTTCCTCTCTCTCTGCTCAGGTTTGCTTTATCGTATGAAATGTCGATTGTTTTTCTTATCCAGCGTGATATCATTGCGGCTGAGGTTTCTCCTAAATGGAGGTCCACTGGTAGGAAGAGTTGATTTCTGCCCCTTCGGATGTCTTCGTGTTGTGTTCTTGTGAGGTAGAAGCGTAGTGCATGGATAGGGCATAGTAGACGTTCCGGTTCGTCTCCTGTTAAGGCGGAGAGGGCTGGGAAGATTATGGGTTTTGGTGGTTCAGACGGTTTCTGAGTCTTGGCTCGGAATCCTGCTCTTGGGTAAAGTGTTACTGATAAGAAATTTGGACCAAAAATGCAGTAGGCTGGGTCTGCTGAAAGGGCTTGGATTTCGGAACAACAGGCGCTTGCTGTGAGTGTGACGAGGAAAACAGTTTTCCGGGTTAGGAGGTGAAGGGAGCTGTCTTGCATTGGCTCATAAGGGGCTTCTATTAGAGACTGGAGGACGATTGCAAGGTCCCAGTCTGCGACGAATCGCCTCGTTGTTGGACGGTCGTTTTCGAATGATCGGAGTAGGGACGAAATGCGGTAGTCGTCGAGAAGGTTGGTTTTGTTTGCCGCTTTGAAGACAGAGTTTAGAGCTGAGCGATAGACGAGGATGGTTGAGCCTTTGAGTTTATCGATGTCGAACAGGTCAGTGAAGAATCTTAGAAGTTCGGGTACAGTGGGGTTGATTGGATTAATTTCCCTTGTGAAGCACCAATGAAACCATTTTGACCAGTGGCTGTCGTACATCCTGTTTGTTGATTCTCTGGTTGCTTTTGAGGCGATTTGGGTGGCATCATCTTGATGAATTCCAGCCTTCTTGAGGAGTTTGATGATAGTAGCCACGCGTGAAGGTTTAGGTTTGGAAGGTTTGGGTGAAGTCTCGAGCCTTTTTGTTGAGAGAGGAGATCTGGAAGAAGGGGGAGGCTTATTGGAGTGTCTACCAGGAGGGACAGCAGGTGTGGGAACCATGGGGCTGATGACCAGAATGGGACTATGAGAAGGAAGAGGCTTTGGCTTTCGTCCGCTTTTTGCAGTACCTGTGGGAGTAGTTTGAATGGTGGAAAGAGGTATGCGTACAGGTTGTTCCATGGGTACGTCATGGCGTCGGTTGCTAGAGCTTGGTCGTCGTGTAGCGGGCTGATGTAGTGGGGAAGTCTGGCATTGTGCCTCGTGGCGAACAAGTCGATCATCGGTGTGCCCCACGTTGTGAAGAGAGATTCGCAGATGGATTTCTTGAGGCACCACTCCCCTGTCGGAGTGGACCGGCGGGAGAGGGAGTCTGCAATGACGTTCCTGTTCCCTGGGATGTGGAGAGGAAGCAGCGTGATGTTGTTTGTAATGCAGAGGTTGAGAATTTTGGAAGTTAAGTTGTGGAGCAGTCTTGACTTGGTTCTGCCCAACTTCCTTAAGTAAGCTAGGGCTGTGGTATTGTCGGCTTGGACTTGGATCACTTGGTTTTTGATGAGTGGCATGAAGTGTTGAAGAGCAAGGAAGATCGCTTGAAGCTCGAGGAAGTTGATGTGGTGTAGTTTGTTTCCCTGCCAAACGCCCGATGTCTCGAGGTTGTTCAAGTCGGCTCCCCAGCCATGATTTGAGGCGTCGGTGAAGATGATTTGATTGGGGGG
>JAHWFP010270905.1:0-82161 GCA_023313725.1 Lithobius niger | reverse complement strand
CCCCCCCCCCCGACCGTTTTTGGAAACTTGGCGGTTTTTTTTACCAGTTTTGGTTTTGGGTGGATTGTAAATAACAACACGGATAAAGAACAAAGTGCAACAGTTATTTTAAACATTGTTACAACATTGTTGCTATTTCACGCTATTTCCAAAATTTGCCATTCTCGTGAAAAAACAGCTCCTAGCATTGATTAAACGACGGCATAATAAATAGCTACTGGCAGCGAAAATTCAAAATCCAATATGGTATCCATTTCCGGGTTGTCGAATCGAAGACAAATTATCGAATACCGGCATTCAGAAATTTGTCCGTCGTCTTGTACAGCAGTAAAAATAGTGTAGTTGCCATAAATCGACGCTGTCATGTTTGCACGCTTCGTACGTCGTGTCGCGAGGCAACAGGAAGATATTTTCGTCCGCGTTGTTGCCATGGTTACTACGTATAGACATCTTGAAAGCCACGTTCTTCGGTGAAGGCGAGAAGCAGCCAGCAGATTTAGTATTAACCAAGTGAAAGCTAGTAAGCGAGAAATTTGTCGTTGCGTTAACGAGCCCTAACAATGTATTTTCATAATGAGATCTGAGAATTCGCTATATCGAGGTCTTCACTAGGTTGACGGTTACAGAATGGTCCGTATTGCTATTGCTGATTTAGTTTCTTCGGAAGTACACAGGGTGAGTCAAAAGTATCGACCCAGTAGAGTTTACAGCCACATGATTTGGTTAGCCACCTAACAACCATCGATCGTTGGACACCACGAAGGGGGCCACATATTATGATCATTAAGAAGTGCTCCCCCCCGACCCTGCTTCCCTTAAATAAATTTTCTACTTCCGGTTCCTGTAGGAATAGGGCATTGGTCCCAATTTGAGATATGTGCGGGCAGTTAATTCATGGTAAATGCAGAAAACAGCACGTAACGCGATCAACAATAACATGAGCTATGGCCAAAACACGTTAGTGCAAATGTTGGCTTCAGTTCATAAAATAATACCCTGAGCTGATGTGTGAATTGGTTGATTGCGTTTAATAATTACAGTAAGGAATCACAAACGTAACGATGTTGATGAAGTGTGCATGCGGCTAGGACATGTTTGTGCACATGTGTGTTGCAAATGTAGCGGCTGGCATTCGACCTAAAGAAATTGGAAGTGGACAATTTATTTAAGATCGGCAGGGTGGGGAGCAACCATGTTTGACTTATTTCCCTGAGTGTCCAAGAAAGGGCTTCTTTCTTGCTCACTGATTTCGGGTAGGGAGGCAGCAGTCACTAGTTGACGTAGACAGTACGTTTCTGTGGCAGACAGCACATTTGGTGAAATATTTGTTCGAACCTCGACAGGTGCTTCAATGTCGAACATCTGCACAAACATGTACTAGCCGAACCTTTATCAATTTCGTTACGTTTGCTATGCCCTACTGCACTTTATTACATGCAATCAACCATTTCACAAAACGACTCCGGGTATTATACACGGCGTAGCCGTGTATATATATGATTGAAGTCCTCTCTCCAGCAAAACTAAAACTATTAATTTCTCCGTTTTTATTCATATATTTCGACCAAACTTGGCCAGATAGTAGATAGCAACTTTTCCAAACTTTACGCCAACTTTTATGCAATTCCGTGCAAGAGTAAACGTAGGGAGCCACACGTAAATTTCAAAACTGTTCACGTGTTGTTGTTGTTGTTCTGGTTCTTGTTTTGGTTCTTGTTCTTGGCTGACACGGTTTCGGAAAAAAACTACTGCACCTACCTAAAATCTGAAACATGATCTGAGCCAGAAATTTCCTTGGGCTTCAACCTTACAGGGACCACTTTTTCAATTGGTCCGTCCATTCCGGAGTTACGGGACCCTAAACGATCATTTTGATTGTTTTACATTGTTTTAACCATTGTATTTAGGGAACAATGCCACTCAGCAAACTCCAGATCCATGCAACAATCGATTCCATGCATAAAAGTTTATAGCGCGACACCATAGCCGTAAAAAAGGTACACCCTAAAAAAAGAGGTGATATGATTGAAGTTTCATTTTACTTAAAAATGTTCACGGATAAAAATTGGTGATTTTTAATTGAAATAATCAAATGTACAATTACAAAAAATTGTATCTGTTTAAGTGCTGTTGTGCTTTACCAATTATACACGTTACGTAAAGCACAACATGTAATTACAGCATAATATGTTTGTAATTATAATATGCATTGAATGAGCCAACATGTGTACTAACGTGTTTTAGTCATAGTTCATGCTATTTTTGATCGATTTACATTCTGTTTGCTGCATTCACCATGAATTAACTGCCCGCACACATCTCAAATTGGGACCAACGCCCTATTCTTAAAGGAATCGGAAGTAGAAAATTTATTTAAGGGGGGCAGGGTCGGGGCACCCCTTAATGATTTTAATATATGGCCCCCTCAAGATCGAAGAGTTGTTTGGTGGCTAAACGAAATCATGCGGCTGTAAACTCTACTGGGTCGATACCTTTGGCTCACCCTGTATAAAGTTCCGCAGGAACTCATTAACTGGTTCAATTCTGTTTGACGAGTCACGTGATTTACGCTACCATGAATTAGCTCATTGAAAATTAAAAAAAAATCGGCCAACGCCGAGACTCGAACAAGAATCAGAGCCTCCTGAGATTTACATACCAATAGAATTGCCTCGGGTGCCTTGATATGAAAACCAACTTTGTTCTTCATTTATAAGGTGAAGGTATTATTTGCAGCATAATAACACCGGCTAGGTGGATATCAATCTGGTGTTTACCCATTTCGCCGAACCCAGTCGTCGAACATTTTTTCCCGTTTCGCCGAAAATTAAGCCCTATTTAAATTCGGCGAAAGGGGAATTCCCGTTTCGTCGAATCAAAATATTCTTTCAATATTTTAAAA
This sequence comes from Lithobius niger, assembly GCA_023313725.1. Classification (NCBI taxonomy): domain Eukaryota; kingdom Metazoa; phylum Arthropoda; class Chilopoda; order Lithobiomorpha; family Lithobiidae; genus Lithobius; species Lithobius niger. The sequence continues at coordinate 79,259 of JAHWFP010270905.1, read as the reverse complement.
TTAGAAAATAAAAAGAGGAGCATCTCTAAAATCGAATTGACGGTCTAGGTAAAAACTTTTCACTGTTTTTTTTTTTTTTAATTCGATGATGCACCGCACATTTTTTGCAATTTTCCATAAATGTTTCACTTTTACACCGACACTATAAATAAATAGTTTGACATACACGCAAAAAAAGCACAAGTTAATTTCCCTTTTTTGTTCTATGTTCATGTTTTGGAAGAGCCTTTGTACTACTGAAAAGTAGGGCAAAATTTTAGTTTATTGCCATCACTCAGCCGACATGTGACAGCCTAAATCAAAGAGGTTCAACAACGTGTTAATGTTAGTTACGTTATGTGGTAACTGAGAACAGACATTGGTTCCTAATTACTTAATAATTACGACAGGATTGATAACGGACACATCCAGTTACAAATAATTTAATAATAAAGACAGTATTAAAAACTGAGACAGAGTGGTTCCTAATAACTTAACAATTAAGACAGTATTGATAACTGTGACGACATTGGTTCCTAACAACGTAATAATAAATAAATCATTAATAACTGAGATATACGTTGGTTCCTATACTAACTTAATAATAAAGACAATATAATATTAATAACTGAGACAGACATTGCTTCCCCATAACTTAATAATGACTCAGACAGACATTGATAACAACTCAACGATACAGACAGTGTTAATAACTGAGACAGACAGTGGTTCCTAATAACTTAGTAATAAAAACAGTATTAATGACTCAGTCAGATATTCCTAATGACTTAATAATGAAGACAGTATTAACAACTGAGTCAGACATTAGTTCCTAACAACTTAATAATAAAGACAGTATTAATAACTGAAACAGACAGTGGTTTCTAACAACTTAACCACGCCCGTAGACAGAACCTTGCGAACCCCCGCGGAGGGGGGGGGGGGAGGCAGTAAAATCGCGGAGCGCGAGGTAAGAAACGAAAAACATTTCAACAGTGCAACTTCCTACCAGAAGGTTTGATGGAAAAACCACGACAGTCTTACTAATGGCGCACACTTATACTGTACAGGGTGTCCCAGAATGTATTCCGGTATTTCATCGTTTAATAAAACGGGAACCACAAATGATATCAACAAACGGTTTTTTTTTTTTAACTGAAAGCACAACTCACCAAGTTTCTGCAACTCCCACTACATCCTCGTGCGTTGCACTATGTGAGCACTTGCGCAATATGCAGGGCGCATGCGTGGCAGATATGTTATGAAAATGGTGACTGTTCAGCAAAATGCTATGCGCGTTTTCTGGCTAGCAGAGTTAAAGTCAATCGTCGCGGTTCAAACGCGAAGTCGTAGGTAATATCCTGGATCTAAGGCATCTAGACAAAGCGATTACTAGGCTGATGCAGCAGTTCAAGGATACTAGCAGTGTGAAAACGTACAAATGTTAGAAAATGCTTGGCAGGAAGTTTAATACCCTTTATATATACTGCGTGCAACATAAGGTGCTCACGTGCAGACTTATTAAACCTGGTGACTTGCGCTTTCAGGCAAAGAAAAAAACCGTTTGTTGATATAATTTGTGGTTTCCGATTTATGTGACAATGAAATAAAACATTCTGGGACACCCTGTACACCAAAAATTGTAATGAATTTGTAGTATTCGTGTGGTATGCTGAATTTCTGAAAACTCAGTGCCGCGGTGGTAAATTAATAATTTTCTTGGCTACGGTCCTGAACTTAATAATAAAAGGCAGTATTGCTAACTGAGTCAGACACTGGTTCTTAACAACTTAATAATAAAGACAGTATTAATAATAGAGACAGAGAGAGGATCCGAATAAACTAATAACAGAGATAGCATTAATAAATGAGTCAGACTTGGTGCCTACAAATTTAATAATAAAGACAGTATTAATAATGGAGACAGCGAGTGGATCCGAATAACGTAATAATAATGACAGCATTAGTAAATGAGACAAACCGTGGTTCCGAATAAAGACTGTATTAATAACTGAGAAAGACACTGAGTGGTTCCTCATAACTTAATAGGTAAAAGGATGTACAGTACTATAATAGGAAAAGGATACATGGTACCACGGCACGTAGGCAGGACGCCCAAAATGTATGCTATAAAAAACTAAATTAAATTAACTTTCACACACAAAAAAAAATATTTCAGCCATGACCTCACTCAAAATTTTTCAATCATTGCGGGTAGTTCCCAACTGTTTAGCCATTGGGGAAGGAGGGAGAAGGCGGACGGAATACCACTTTTGCTCCAAAAAATGGTTTAGTCAAAAGGCTGACTAGCTTACCTAATATTCGACTCAGCTCCCGAACAGCTCGGAATGTAATGATTTGGAGCCAATCCAGCAGAGCTAATCTGTGATCATAATGAGTGAATAGTTACAAAAGAACGTTAGGTCGTTCGCTATGTTGTAGAGTACATCCGCATGATACAGTTTTAAAAAAAAATAATAAAAAGGTTTTAGGATATAACATGGCTAGTCTGAATGGTGTGCGTGTTGGATGCTGCACAAACCAAGTTAGTGTCCGATGAGAAATTACGTAATCGGCATTGGTAACAAGGTACTACAATATGTATGTACTGCAATTTCTATAGCTTACTACGATGGTGGATTTAGCCGACGTCAGCACTTTCCATTCCTTTCCATTTTGAATGCCACCCATCAACTAGAAAGGCGTGCAGATTTACGTAATCATACTCTGTGAAAACGGGCACGTAAAACCATTTTATTCAGTTTTAAAACGAGGCATGGAAGCCATGTAGACGGTTTTTGTTTGGCATATACATTTTGAGAAAGTTTCATGAAACCCTTTTGTTACAATGTAAATATGGGTACAACATTAGTGATAAAAAAAAAACCTCCCGAGAGGAGTTGGAGAGCCACAAGTACAACAATATGGGAATTAGATTTAATTTTCGAGAATTAATTTTTCCCTTGTTCACAATAAAATTCAGTTAAAAAAACTATTAAAAACACATGATTTTGTGTGGACACCGACATTCAGTCTTCCATATTGGATTGCACAAACTGATCAGTGGTCACTTTGTGCAATCCAATATGGAGGACTGAAAATTTAAAGTTGAAGGAAAGCTATAAATGAGCCAAGGTTAAAACACGAAAGGAAATTAAGCAAGTTTTTCCTGTATAGCATTAGAACCACAATGTTATTGTAGGGTTTTGTCTGTATGAAACCTTACAGCTGCACAAAATTCAAATTCAAAGGTGCTGGGACATGTTACCACAAACACACACAAAAAGTGACACATCAATTACCTATACATTCAGTACGTTTACATGGACGCAAGAAAGTGCATTTTAGTGATGCGCTTTGAAATGCGCATCAAAAAACGGCTCCTGTTTACAAGACACAACACTGCGATTAGGGCCACTCTGCTAACGAATGCGATTCATGCAAGTACGCCCAGAAACTCTTTCCTTCCTGCGCTGTGCAACCTTTGGCGAATAGTGGACATGTCCCATGTGCTCTACCCCTGCATGTGGTAAACTGGGTCAGCCTAAACCCAAGTAACCAAACGTATGCAGGTCTTAGTTGTCTTTCTAGTCACGTCAACTTATTATTAGTTTATTTACCTAAACTTTGAGTGACACCAGGACAAATTAAGGGGCATAACTGTGGCCGCTATCTTTGCCAGGCCGGCTCCAACATTTCGATTGCGAGTGTTTATATGAATAAAGACGATGCGCATGAGACTCCCAAACCATCTCTGTAAAGCGCTTGTAGTTCTGTATCACCAGATGGGAGAAAGCACCACGAACGGATGTTTACACGACCAACGGAAGTGACACGAACACAATGCGTATCCCTCTAACGCGCTTTGAAGTGGTTATGTGAACGTAGTTGATATTTAACTTCCACAGAGTTTGCTTTCAAGTTTGGCAATGTGGGGGTCCGTTGTTCCTCGCCCATTAACAACGGCAAACAGTTATTTTGGTCACATATGGCTTGTTCCCAACGTTCATTAGTAAAGGCAATAGGTTTGGCCAATGTCTTCCATGTTAAAGTATAATTTCGATGCTTAGAAATGAATCTGTGCCGTTTTTCAATCTTGTCCACTCAAGTTTGGTGTATAAGCTTTGTTGGATTTGGTCACCATGTTCTACCGACATTTACTAACATATATTTCACATCGGAGAGCTGGACTTGAGCTGGGATCGTGATTGTCTTTCATTTTTGGCTAAATAGACTTATTCTTGTGCTTTGGACGTGCTCATACAACGCTGTCTACAGACTAAACTAGGAAACAGACTTTGAGCCTATTGTAGGCGGAGCAACAGAACTTGATTTCAAATTCATATTTAATGTTTATTTTAATGACTTTACCATATTTGTTAATGCTCCTTAAAAATCTGGGTGCAATACTCACTCGACTAAGTTTGAGATATTTACCGTTTGGTGTAACTCTGCTGCTGTTTTGTGTTCACCCAGCTGGTGACACCACCTCAGCACATCTAATAAAGACGTGGGCGATCGCAGCCGACTAAAAATAAAATGGCACTTTAGCCATCGCTGGTTGAGCTGCCGCAGTCAAAAATGCTTGCATTGTTTACAACAACTGTGTACAGTGTTATCCCTACACTGCACCTATTTGTCTTCTTTTTTACAACACGTTGTGTTTTAAACATGTACAATAGACGTTGCGTTTTGCAACACCTACACGTCATCTCTCTTTGTTTTGCAATTTTGAAAAGTCGGTGAGAAGGAATACTTCCGATAGGCCACCCTACAAACCCACAGGACAAATGAGGATCGACTAGATCCAATTGTCCTACCAATTATCGTTCTTTTTTGAGTCAGGAAGCTGACTGCATTAACCAAACACACCGAATAAACGGGGATTTCAATACGCGCATACTCTTGTTAAACGATCACTTTCAGACGCAAATTTACGTTTGTTATGGTTTTAGGAATGCTTTGATACTTTTTATTAATTCATCCCTAACGTCAGAACAGTTTTAAATGAATTACGGGAAGGGCAAACATTTACTGATATTGATGGTTTAACTACACATTAGTACCAAACGTAACCAAAGAGTTGCTACGCATTAGTATACTTAAGGCTGCTGTTAGAGGTTTAGCTTACCGACGTGTTTACCTTTTGAATTTCCGGTTTTCATAGAAATGGTTGAACAACAGTTTTTAAAGCAATATGAACTTAAAATTTTTTTTTGCAATTCCAGTCACAACCTGAAGGCTGCAGTTGGCTGTAAAACTAAGGACAGCATTTTTTGTTTGGCATAATTAAATTATTAGCAAACACCAACTAAATAATAAAATCCAGGCACAATTTTATTTTACCAAACCGGTACAAAAGCACAGTTTAGTCGACAGTATTTTCATCCTAAGACTGAAAATCTTTTCAAAGCTGGACTATAAAAAATATCTAAAACTTGAAAAGTCATCCTTGACGCATTTTGTTAAGTATAATGTTTACTCTTAATTACATTTGTGACGTGATTCAGTGTCTTGCTACGTGTTTTAGGCATTGTGGTTTACAACACCAATACACATTTTATGTTACAACACCTATAGACGTTTTGGTTTACAACACCTACACAGGGCCGTAGCGAAGGGTACTTGGTTGGGGGGGGGGGGGGGAGGGAGAGACACTCATTTTGCCAACTCATCTTATGATTTTGCCAACTGGTTAAAAAAATTACAGTAGTGTTTCCAGAAAATTACTTTTTAGGGGCTCTGGCAAACTCAGGTAGGGGGTCTGGGGGAGCACTGTAAGCTCCCCCAGCAGGGTCCGGGGCAGAGCCCTGGAAGCTGAAGCATTTTATGCTATTTTAGTGCTTGTTTCTGGCCTCCAGTGAACACGTAATATAAGATGATTGGCCCAACGTTGGCCAACCATTGATTACGTTGGCAATGGTTTAACCATGTTGGTCCAGTGTTGGCGCAATGTTGGTACGCCTGCATCCTCGGGGCAGTCACATGGCCCACTGTAGGGCCTATCAATGAGTGCCAACAAGTAGGCATCCCTTCGTTGGGCCAACGTAGCTCTTTGCCGCCCCTACAACATGTTGGAAGGCCTTATTTGGGCCAACGTATTTTTTTTTATGGGCTCACCAACTCGTTGGCAATCCTTGATTGGGCCAATATACGTATTTATATGCTCTATCAATGTGTTGGTCGTCCTTCATCAGGCAGACACATTTCTTTTTTGGCTTCACCAATACGTTGGCAGTCCCTTTTTGGGCCAAGGTATTTATTATCTGCTCCACCAACACGTTGGCAGTCCTTCGTTGGGCCAATGTATTTCTTTTGCTGCTCCTTCAATATGTTGGCTGTAGTTCGTTGGACCAACGTATTTCTTCATCTGCTGTACCTGTATGTTGACCATCCTTAACTGGGCCAACGTATTTCTAATTTTGTTCCACCAGTATGTTGGCCGTTCTTCGTTGAGCCAATGTATTTCTTTTTCTGCTCTTTCGATGGGTTGGCCATCCTTCGTTGGGCCAACGTATTTAATTTTTGATCCACTAGTATGTTGGCCATACTTCATTGGCCAACGTATTTTCTTTAAACTGCAACTGAAGTCTAATGTTTAGAAACAATTATTTAACGTAATTGTTAACGTAATTATTTAATGGATTGCTAGCATTACTATCTATATAATAATGTCGTAGGCCGGCTAAAAGGAAGACTAAAAGGAAGACTAAAAGGAAAACAACTTCTCCCCTCTTCACGCCCGCATTGAAAATGCACTCTCCCATTCTACCTGCAGCCAAACAGGAGCCAGGCATGAGTGGTCGATCAATCTGACAAGTCGTCGGGAAGAGTGCCGGAAAAATGCCCCGGGAAAATAATGTGTCCCGGGAAATATGACCGGCCCCGTGCATAGCACGGGCTTCCTCTAGTGAGTCTATAAGATTGTCCATAATGCTGAGCAGTACCGCACGCTCAAACTGGATTTTCTTTCGTGTGATTATAAAATCATATTTCTGTGTACTGCACTAAATTGTTTGCATTTCTTCTATATGCCATCAAATTACATCATTTACTTTTATTTATTTTCTACAGACTTAAAACTTCATTAAAATGTTACGATGAAAACTTCTTCTCCCTGCATTCTTGGCTTTATATGCATAGTCTAACGGCAGAATCACACGCTGTTCTGGTGGTGTAGTGGATAACGGCTCTTGTACAAGTGCGGGAGGCGTCGGGTTCTGTCCATACCGGTGGACATCGTGTTTTTTTTTTCAAAGAAATTTTTGTTTGTCAATTTAACAATGGTGCCCCAACGTTAGCAGGATAGAGTCGTGCCAACTGCTTTGAAATCGTTGGCCCAGCGTTGGCTAAGTAACGTTAGCAGGCTTGGGTTACAAACACCGCCCCAACGTTGAGCCTATAATACGTTGGCTAAAATATTGGCCAACGAGACAAAATAAGGTTGGGCCAATCGTTGGGTGCAAACGATGGCCCAACAATTAACCATAGGCATTACTATGTTGGGCCAATTGTTGGCCAACAAATCAATGCTACTTGGGAAGCAACAAATTGTCAAGTAAATTTTGGTGATTTTTTAAAATTCATTCTTTAGGATGGCAGGTTTCGTAAAAGTGTATTGTGACCTCTCACGTTTTTTTTTAGATATTTTTTTCCAAGTTAAATTAAACCGAGCTCAGTTTAAAATTATATAAACAGGTCAGCTGGCCATTGACGACTGGGGTTGGCTTAATTGTACATTTTGGACCTTTAGGGTAAGATGAATGACGATGACTCCTGTGTGCAAGCAGGGCAGGGGGTCAGGGATGCAGAAAATTTTGAAAAAATGGATTATCGAAAGGTGAAATATAATGAAATCAGTTTTCGCAGTTTTATCCCAAACAACAAGGCCTAGAGGGGTATTATTCTAAAATAAACTTTCACATTTTAAAACAAAAACATGCACCAGTTTTAAAGTAATAGAACGTCGAAAGACGAAAGAAATGCGAAATCCTTTGCCTCAGTTTTGTCCAATACAACTTGAGGTATTATCAGAGAAAATCTTTCACATTTGATGCTATACTAAATAAAACCTATACTTGCAGTAATAATACTAATAGCTTCAAAACCTAGTAAACACTCATAGCATGGGGGGGGGGGGGGGGGTCTCGGGGGCTTGCCCTCTCAGAAGCTGATCCGTTTTGGAAAATTCTGACTGCTGAAAGCGCCATTTTTTAGGTCTAAAAATGGCTTTACCACCTCCCGTTTGACGGGATCTGAACAATTTATGACGCCCCCTTGAGAGGGTCCAAAACTTCATGGCTCCTCCTTTCCTCCGGCCATAAATAATTACCGGTCTCTTAGGGTAATTTTTGCCCTCATTTCGTGGCCTTTGGGTCGCTTTTCTCCTTTAATATCTTACGAACTCCTATCGTGAAATTTTGGACTTTCGCAGTTCGAAATTGTTTTAAAATTTTAACAACTTTGATTTGGAAAATGTAGTTGTTTCTGCATTAATACAAATTCTAATTTAGTGGCAACAGGTTACCAGAAAAAGGACAACAGAAAATCAAACAGCTGATTCAATATTTTCAACTCGGTTTTTAATTTTGCCAACTGTACCCATCAGTTTTCAGTGAAGTGCGGCTTTAGTTCACTTTCTGTTTTAACTAAAACCAAGGCACTGATGGACTGGCAGACGAACTGTAAATCAAATAGGCAACTCTGCATTAATTTTTGAGATTTTATTCGATATCGCAACTTCAGACGGCGATAACATGGTAAAAGTCCTTTCTAAGTTTTGTTTTATGCAGCGTTTGTTGATGTTTCTGCTTTGCCTAAGAAACTTTTTAAATCCTGGCAGTGATGTTGTGTTTTGTTATATTAATATATCAGTCATTTTCTACTCTCCTAAAAAACCAGTTACGAGTTGCTCCTCGCTGAAACCCCTTCTGAGCGGCACTGTCTAGCAGAAGAACTATAAGAAGTTAATTGTTAACGACTTCAACTTCGGTAGGGATACGGTTTTGTGCATTTTTTGTTTTTATTTACTACATTATCTATGATACTTTTAAGTCATGGTGGTGACATAGCAAACAAACCGGCCAAGTCAATTTTCAATTTCACCAACTACGCAAATTTTCGCGGAGCTTCTTTTTCCCCACGTGGATATGAGGACAGCTGCAGGGAAGCAACCATAAATGATCAGGGACAGAATTTCAGTTACTCCCACGCTACATTGAAGTCTTGTGAAAATTGATGAAAAAAAATGTATTTAAACTTTACTTTCAAACTGACGAATGATGATAGTAATTAACTCGTGGAAACGGGAATTTGCAGTGACAATTTATCCGAGTTTGCCAACTCGATAACTCGAATTTGCCAACTGTATGCTTTTCTTGGATGGTTGGGGGGGGGGGGAGCCCCCCCCCCCCATCCCCCCTCCCTCGCTTCGGCCCTTCACCTATAGACGTTGTGGATAACAGCACCTATAGACGTTTTGATTTACGACACATACAGATGCTGTGGTTCGCAAGACGTATAGACGTGGTTTACAACACCTGTAGACGTTGTGGGTTACATCATTTATAGATGTTATGGGTTTATAGACGTTGTGGTTTACAACACCAATGCTGTAGACGTTTAAACACGCAACATCTACAAGTATTCATCCTTGGAAGACTGATTTTAGACGTTGCGTTTGTAGGCGTTGTGCTTTGCAACGTCTAAAACCTCGTTATAAGACCCAGAGAGTCCTTATAACGAGTTTTAGGATTATGTAGATGTTGTAACTCGCAACGCCATTTTTGCAGTGTGGTCTTCAATTGTTCTTCCCGTCTCGGCTGTGGTGGATGGACCACGCTTGAGTGATTGTATGCAGTTTTTGGACTTAGCCCATTTTCTCCGCCTTTGGGGTTCACGAATTTGGATGGCCATGCATCTTTTGGAGTTTCCACAACTTGTGAAGACTTCTAGTAGCTTCTTTTTCAAGGTAAACAACCATTCTTACCTTCATCTTATGAATATTTAGTGCAGCCGGCTTATTTGTTCAGCGTTAGCCTAGTAGGTAGGCTAGTTTAGTGACGATAGAGAATCGTACGAGTATCGAATCTTCTCATGTTTTCCCGAGGAATAATATTTAGTACATTAAGTAAGGTCAAGTCGCAGACGATTGCCGTCGTTTAATATAATCTAATATATTCCTTTTTGTGTTTTTCCGTAGCCAGTGTATAGTCGTCGCTGCACATGTTTCCCGTAACCAAAGCTACCAACCTTTGTAGGGAAACAGCGTTAGTCATGAAGCCACGTCGTTCTTTAATTTTGGATGTCACATGCTTAGGTATACGTGTAGTGTCGATTGTGCTTCGTAATGAAGAAATATGTTGCCTTGGTTCGTATTCTGCGGCAACAACCACTAATTTTAATGATGCAGCAAGATACCTTATTCTTTAATTTTTGCATTGTCTAAATACTTCAAATTAAGAGATTGTATCAATGCCACTCCTAGACTTCCTTCAATAAATGTCGCCCTACTGTTATACAATATATTGCGAGTTGAGTGTGATTTTAGAAGTGTGTAATATTGGCCATATTCTTAACCTACCCCCTACCAGCCCTACAGAACATCGCCAATTGACCTCTGGAGCTCAATTGGCTTAGAGCATCGTGAGTAAGTAAAAGGGCCGATAACCCAAGCCCTGCTGGGTGTCTTCACTGAACAAGCAGACTGTGAGACAGAAACAGAATTACCAGACTTATGCACCGCTTCTCTTACTATAGAGCATCTGCACTTTCAGAACCCAGACAAGCGAGACTCGAGACACCCGAAGAGCCTGCCACAACTTCCACCCAATCAACCACCAACAATAAGTTGCACGTCCATTTTATCGACAATGTTCCTGTTGCCGATTATGTGGTAGTCAGTTTGTATTGTTACTGGTTAACTAATAAAGAATGGTGAGTAAGTAGTGTAAGTAGCGCTAGAGTTGTCCGTAGAAAGATCGCATAGCATAACGGCTTTAGCTCAGGTAAGAACCAAATAAATAACTAAATAAAGAATGATGATGATTTTGATCACAGGTGGCGTTTTCCCAACATACAGAAAAAGTGCATTACAAATGATTGCAATCTTTTAATGAATGCCTCCCCAAACGTCAAACCATAAAAAGGCACCCATTGGAGTTAAAAGCTTGTTCAATACCAAATTTCATTCGTATCTGTCGCGTAAATTATTTTATATGAGTGGAATTAGTCAGTATCCATCCAGTATTCAGTGTACAGGGTGATCGGTTAACATGTGACCCAGCTGGATAGGTAAAGTACTATTGAACGATATGCTATGAGACCCGGGTGATGTAATGAGACCAAGAGGGGCCATTGATTGGACAAGAAATGTTATCAAGGTTATCAACCTTGCCAAATCTTATCAAGGTCATTCAACTGCTAACTTCTTAAATATGCATCACACACCATGGGTATAAATTAGGAATGTGTAGGGAACACAGAGACATGACCAATGCAGAAAACAGAACGAAAATCGCACCAGATTTACAGGACCTATGACGTGCGTAAAATGGCTACTTTCGACCCTTAAATCGCATCCCATTCAAACATTCCGTCGTGTAGGGAAGCAATGCGCTACCGCTAGTCGACCTCCGTTAAAATGCTGCCGTTGTTTGGGATGGACCATTTTATTCTGGGGGTGGGGGAGCAAACAATTATTTTAGTTGACCTCCCCCCAATTGAGAGGCTGAGACTGCCACTGATGAGAAGGGAACTAAATCCACCAAAAACCAAAACTGGTAAGAGAAGCCGCCAAGTTTACAAAAAGGGTCGGCCTTTCAAAGTAGTGATATCATTCAACCAGGGAAAGGCCGCCAAGGTTAATCCTATTAGCCAAGTTAATCGCACCTACTAATAGTTCGAAGGTTAAATAAAAACTAGAAGATTGCTACTTCAAGTTTTCATTTAACGTCCAAAGTATTATTCGGTGCGATTAAATTGGCTAATAGGATTAACCTTGGCGACCTTTCCCTGGTTGAGTGATATCACTACTGCAACCCCCCAAAACACACCAACACACTCAGGCCTTTCCCTGGTTGGTAGCCTTTTTTGTCTGGAGGTATTTTATTGTATGAATGTTCTCATTCATAATTTTCACATTTGCTATTGTCATTCCAAATAAATTAATAACAACCGTAACAGTATGATAATTGCAAGGACCTAATCAATTCTTATGGAATAAAAGATACCCTGTGTCTTATTGAACCAGTAATGAGAAATTTATTCGGGTCGTGGGGCTTATAATTCATTTTGAATTCGCGTACCGTAAAAAAAAAAACGATTTGGATTTGGTTGGATAAAAAACGACCAAACCTTTGCTATAAAAGATACTCCGTCTCTTCGTGAACCATTTCCATTTATGTTTTTAATGAGGCCCTAGCCTGACGCCATGCGCCCCATAACTAATCCTATTGCGTAGAGCTACAATCAACACAACTACCAAGGCAAACAACACACTCAGCATAATTGACACATGATCAACAGCGCAGTTCACAAGTCCACAGCTGTCCTGCACCCTACAGCGGCGCATCGCCCACAATCTCTTGCACTCCTTGCACTATGCACCATCCGCCGCACCACGCACCGTACTCCGCATCACACTGTCACCGTACACCACAGTTACCACACTCAGCACACCTTCCCGTACACTGAAACGCCCACTCCACTGAGGCGCCCACTTTCTCTTCCCCATATAGGGAAAGTTCCAGTGGGCCGATAGGGAACCTCATGAACCTCACACCACAACACACAGACACTACAAGACCAACACACCCCACAACGAGCAACTGGGGGCGGGGGGCTATTCGTGAACCACCTATTTGCAACAACAATGAATTCTGACAATCAGGTACTGAAACGATAAGCGTGTAACACTTAAGCATGTTATAATCTACTGTTGGATGACAATATACAAACAATGGTTACAACAATACTTTTGTACTTACGAGCCACTTCAGGACCACGTGCTTCTAGCTGCAACTCCCATTTTAGAAAAAGGCACTTCCCCATATGACGCTTTACCTGTCTGCCGAAATTTAGATCTGGCAACTTTCCCTAATGAGCTGTAGACGTGTCGTTATACCCTATGAGAATTAACATGTGAGCCTGCGGACTAGTTACTAGTCATTAGTTACTAGTTACTAGTCACTAGTCACCAGTAACACAAATCAACGTTATTGAGGACACTTTCTCTCCATGAAGGACACGTTCCAACATTTTCGTGTTGAGTTTTTCTTTGTTACTGGACCCAAGACACGTGATTCAAACAATTTGCAAAGATTTCTACCGCATGGGGAATTTACACCAGTATGCTGAAATCACGTATAAGTTGGTTTCAGTTAAAAGACACAGTCTGCTAGTGAGCTGCCATCTGACAACAATTACACTCTAACAATTACGCTCTAACAATTAAGCTCCAACAACAATAAAACGTCTACTTGGCGGCGACACACTAGCGTGTGTCTAGATGAATGACGGAAGTATTTGTTTCCTTTTTTCATCGCTTGTAAACAATAAGAATTGCAACAATTTTAGTAGGTAGGGAAAACATGTGTCCCTTCCTGAAAACCGTCTGGCGTATGCCTAAAATAAACAATGAACAAACATTCCATCGCACACATTAATCACACATGAAAGCCGGATGTCGTTATGTCCCTTTCATAGTTACCGCAGGGATCAGAGCAACATGTACTCCATTTGTGCTCCTTCCGCAACGTTGCAAGTCTGTAGACGATTCACGATGTTGTTGCGCGTAGCTTCTAACATCTGTGCATCAACGTTCTGACAGGCAAGGATGATCCTCTCTCTCAAAACTGCTCGACTGTCAGATGGAATGGCGTATATTACGGATATGAGGTGCCCCCACAACAAGATGTCTAGCGATGTCAGATCGGGTGACCTAGCTGGCCATGGATCCGTCCCACTATAACCAAATGACTTGCCCAAAGGTATTAACTATCCATTCCCATAATACTGCCCTTCTGTGTGGAATAGCGCGATCATGCTGATGCCAAATTGTATCTAGACACACGTTAGTGTGTCGCCGCCAAGTAACAACCGATCATCCCATTGTAGACATCCGATTGTTAAAAAAATTGATTGTTAATGATGAAAAGGTGGCCTCACTAACTGACATGTGTCTGTTAACTGTAAGCAACTAAAAGCATATTTTAGCATGTTGAGGATAAATCCCAATGCGACAGAATTCTTTCAAATTGTGGTAAATGTAAGGGCAAGATGCAAAGATAAAGAAAATCTGAAAGTTAAAGGCTGAGTGTCCACCATTCATAGAAAGAAAGATGCGTCAATGACGTTGTTTTTATGTTACTGACTATCTAGTTGGTAACTAGTTGGTAACGCTGGCCCCATGTTAAATCCCATAGACTCATTGCTCATGGCTAGCGCAAAATTGAGAAGACCTACGTAGCTAAATTTTGGTACACGGATGCATGGTGATCTGAGCATGGTCCTTTTGTTGGTTTGAGAGTTGTAGGGGTCAGGACAAATGCGTGGGAGGGTTTTGAAATTTTGGTAGATTTGAAAATTATAAATGTGAAAATTTATAGAAATAATATTCCTCTAGAAAAAAAGATACATATGAAGATAAGGCGGTGTAACCATATGTACGTTCTCAGTCCTATGAAAGTTGTGATATCCACCCAAAACCAAAACTGGTAGAAAAACCCGCCAATTTTCCAAAAACGATAGGCCTATGAGGGTAGTGATATCATCCAACCAGGAAAAGGCCGCCAAGGTCAATCCTATTAGCCAAGTAATCGCACCCAATAATACTTTAGACGTTAAATTAAAACATGAAGATTGCTACAGCGAGTAGCAATCTTCAAGTTTCTTTTAACTTTCGAACTGTTAGTCGGTGCGATTAATTTGGCTAATAGGATTGACCTTGGCGGCCTTTCCCTGGCTGAATGATATCACTACCTTCAAAGGCCGATCGGTTTCGGAAACTCGGCTGGTTTTTCTACCAGTTTTGTTTTCGGGTGGATTTAGTACTCGCAACGTCAAGAAAGTCGGCTAATGGCGTTTCCAGTATAGATCCAGTTAATGGCGACTATTTAGGATACCATGTTGGAAAAATGGACTCACTAACGGTTCCCATAGATGCCACACCATACATTCGTAGACCACTGCACCTGATTGTGTGTATCTCTCGTCCAATGAGGGTTTTGATCACCCCAATAGAGTAAACCTGGCTTCATCCGACCACAACACATTGAAAGTGAACTGTGGGTCGTCTCGGAGCCGAATAAGTGCTTCATTGCAATAGTCGGAACGCCTTAGGTTGTGCCCTATGTGTCGTCCCTGTTGGAAATGTACGTGGTATGGATGGTATTTGTGTTTGTGGAGTACAGCAACTACGTGTGACTGACTTTAATTCGCATTGTACCGCAGCATCTCATGTGCAACTATGCGGATGGGCAATGAAAAATGCTAGAACTTCAGCGTCATCCACTCTGTTTCCTGCATTCACTGGTCGCCCTGTTCGTGGCCTATCACGAGTACTATCAGTTTCCTTAAAACGTGTCACTTAAACGTAAAAGAGATTTATGTGTAGGACGGCCTCCGTCCGGAAACCGTCTTTGGCATTCCCTGGCTGCTGCACGTGCATTGCGATTGCGCTCTCCATAAATAATAAGCATCTTGCATGTTTATGCATTTGTGTAAAAAAATCCAAAGATAATGAATCTGTAGGGATAAATCCATATTCAGAACACAAATAAAAGAAAATCCAAAGGAGAATGACAGCAGAAATAACACTTGAAGAACACAAAACTAGAAGAAAAGGTGTGTTTTGACGTGTTTCCCCACAAGGTTATGTTCATAAGCCTAGCAAGGTCTTATCTTGGTCTTTAAAGCCGTTTCCAGTTACTCAACTTAGCAGTCCTACTCAACCTCTAAGCTGGGCATTTCACAACCGGCAATGGCAGCATTTCAAGGGAGGTCGACTAGCGGTAGTGCGTTGCTTCCTTGCACGGCTGTGTCTTGGAAGGCGATGCTTCCCTGCATGACGGAGTGTTTAAATGGAATGCCATTCAGGGGTCGATACGTACGTCATAGATCCTGCAAATCTGGTCCGATTTTCGTTATGTTTTTTTTGCATTGGTAATGTCTCTTTCTTCCCTACATATTCCTAATTTATACTCATGGTGTGTGATGCATATTTAAGAAGTTAGCAGTTGAATGACCTTTATAACATTTGGCAAGGTTATCCATTTCCTGTCCAATCAATGGTCCTCTTCGCCTCATCACATCACCCGGGTCTCATAACATATCGTTCAGTAGCACTTTAGCTACCAAGCTAGGTCACTACTCCTGATCACCCTGTATAATAGTCAGTGTACAGTAGCAGTAGTCAGCTGAAATCAACGATCTTGACGAACTTTTATCACATTGATAGAGTTTATGCACGTAATTCAAATACAATTATTGGTTGTCAGGGCACAAATACTGTAGTGAAGTATTTCAACAATTTTGAAGTTGTTTCGCCGCATAGGTATTTATCCTCACCATCATGAAATTCGCTCAGCTCTGGTTTCTGTTAAAGTACCGAAGCTAATGGCTGCCATGCAACAATGCAGGAATTGAACAATGACTTTCTTACAATGAAGTCTGACAAATTGAACTTGGCGGGTGGACCAATATTGTGGTCCTTGATATGCTGTTTAGAACACACACCATCTGCCACCCCTCCCCCCTTCACCAGTGCGAAATGAACATGAAAGTTGAGCTAAGTGTTTTGTTACAGTTCCTATTGGAACCCACAAAATTGAATAAGCCAAATACTACATCTTAAAAGGAGAGTTGAGTAACTTTCAACGCAGCCAAATATAAGACAAATATTATGGATTCAATCCACACTATATATCGGGCTTTATGATAATTTGTAATCGATGCCTTTCTATTGGTTGTAAGCTGTTGCCACAAGGTGGGCTTTCTATTTGCTAATTGTTCCATCTAGTTCAGTTTGAAAAAAAGTATCCATTGAGTCTGAATGACTTTTGCCTTAGCGAGATGCGGTAAATGAGCATTACTGTCCAACTACACCCTGGCATTGTATGCAAACTACAAACTAGTATAGTTACAATATTTTCACTTGCAAACGTATTACTTTCTTGGGTTACAGTGCTTTACATATGGTTTCATTTTGGGATGCACTCACACCTTCAAATACAACACATTCCATAAAATATACCTCTGGATCCAATGATCAAGTTTCTTCTGCTCGGCGGTGTTGCTGTCATCGCTTTTCAGTCATAACGGCCTTGGTAGTACCAATGATCTGCCATATCTGGTTCCACTTGAACAATTTGCTATTATGACTGTGTCTGATCTGGCTGGGGTTGTGATCTAGGAGCATCAGAACGATCTTCCGATCCATCATCACTAGTAAAATAATCATACTCCTTAATCACTGGAGGAGCGGAGGGGAACTTCCAGATGACCAGTTGAATTATGTAGGCTTGCACCAGGAGTATCTTCGATGAAATGAACATTTTTGGTGAAAAAAATGTTTGTCATTCTTTGGGTTATAAATTAGATATCATGAGCAATTGGTACCATAACCAAAAAAAAGATTCCTGGTATGCCTCTTGCAGTAAACTTTCCACATGGATAAGTTGGTTACATGTAATAACACAGGCAAATGAAAATTCTATGACGCTTCCCACTTGTATTGCTAGGTGCGGGGACCACAGCAGCACTGGTGAAATATCATTCTCTAGAGCAGTTGTAAGTGTAATGTAGTGCAAGTAACAACTTAGTCAAATTTAGTATAGCTAATATTCAGTTGGTAGTTGACGCCAAGACAGGAGGATCCTGGCTTGAAATCCCAATCCACGTTCAGCGACTCCATTTCGAGAAGGACATTGAAGTTATTTGGATGCAACGAATTCCTTTCTCATTGTAGAATTGTTGCATATCAGATGAAACTAGTTCTCGTGCATATCAGATTTTATGCTTTGTTTTTTATTTTCCCAAGGTGTGGCAAAAGAACAGAATTCGTGAAGCTCTTACTTCTGTTCTCGAGAAACAGGAAAAGTGTAGAGGAGAATAACCATCAACTGACAGAATGTGTGTCTACTTCCTAGTTTTGATGCAACTTTGGTTGGACCCATTATATCACGGTGGACTAATTCAAGCGCATGCATGGTATAAATAACATGACGACCTTTCATTGGAGTTGCCTGGATCTTTCCTACAAGGCATGAGTAGCAATCTTGAATTACAGCAGACTACACGTTAATATCTAACAAAAGATTATGATGAAGAACCTTCCATTTTTCGTTAAGAAATAATACCAAGGCTTGCATGCAATTTTTCCCATGGGATACTGACATTGTTTCACACTTGAGCTGGTAAGAACGATTTGCTGGTGGTAGGACTGTTAGTTTACCAAGTTTGTACTCTTTCATTGGTAGACCATCGTTGCAGTAGTGGATTTATATCATGAAGACACACTGCTGAAACAATAAAACCGTTGTCTCACCGCTGGTAAGAACCACGGCTAGACGTGGATTTCTTACTTACGTAAGTAAGAAAATGAAGGTGTGGGTTTCTTACTTACGTAAGAAAACGAAAGCCTGTGGTTCTTACTTAAGTGGCAAAAATACAATAGCTGTCCATGTTTACGCATCCCAAATCGTTTCTGACGTATTATTAAACTGTTTCACACATTAAATTTACAACTATTAATTTTTATAATAAGAAAAACGAATTCGAGGAATAGAAAACGAAGGCGTGGGATTCGTCTTTACGTAAGTACGAAAACGAAGGCCTTTTGTTCTTACTTACGTAAGTAAATATACTACCGCGATGATCAATGTTTATGTGTCAATGTTTACGTATCAATGTTTCCAAAATAATACATTTATTGCAGCAGAAGAAAGACCCGAAGAAAAGTGCTACATTTGATTAAAATAAACAAATCAGGCATTTATTGCAGTTACAAACGGAATTGGAGCAAAGAACAATCCCGCCAACAATGGCTTGTTATACTATCACAAAGTGGCTCGGTTACTATCAATGCAAATGTTTGTTGTACAAAAATGTTCGACGATAGAATAGAATAGAATAGAATAGAAAACCCGACGGTGCAAGCTGAAAGCCAAGAAGCACCCACCCCCCCTTCCCCCCACCCCAACCACCAAAAACAGACCAACCAGGGGCCAACCACCAAAAAGCCTAAGCAAGAAAGTGGTCCAGCCGATTTTTAAAGGAATCAAGTGAAGGGGAAAGAACAACCGAGACGGGCAGAGCATTCCATGCCTCGACCACACGTTCAGAAAAAAACCTGTGACGCACGTTGCCGGAGGAAATACTTCCACAGAGTTTAAGGGGGTGCCCCCTGGTCATGGTATGAGAAAGACAGAAAAAGTCAGCAGCCTGAACGTCAATGAGGTGGTTTAAAATTTGGTACGTGAGGATAAGATCTCCACGGAGGAATCTGGTTTTGACAGGGGTCAGGTTCAGTTTGCGAAGACGTTCTTCGTAAGAGAAGTGTTTTAGGGGAAGGCACCATTTTGTGAGGCGGCGCTGACAAGTTTCAAGACGGGCGAAGAAGGAGGCATAACAGGGGCGGCCAATCTGAGAACAGAATTCGAGTGTAGGGCGAAGGAAGGTTTTGTACAGGAGAGCAAACAGCTTTGGTGAGACAGCAGAGAAAGTTTTAAGAATATAGTGGGCTTTTTTAAAGACTTTGCCGATGATATAGTTAGTATTAACATGAAATTTAAGAGACGAATCAACCAAAATGCCCAAGTCCCTATGGGACGTATTAGTAGGGATAGTAGAGTTACCAAGGCGGTAGCTGTAGTGTGGGTTGTTATGCCCAAAATGCAGCACCACGCATTTGGGAGGATTAAGGGCAAGACAGTTTTTGGTCGACCAGATGGCAACAGCGTCGATGTCTTGCTGAAGATCTTGATGAAGATAAGCGGGAGAAAGAATTTTCAGGTCGTCCGCATAGCTCCTGCTAAAGGAGTGGATGACAGAATGGAGGTCATTCAGGAAAAGATTGAAAAGAAGGGGGCCCAGAACAGATCCCTGGGGGACCCCAGAGGTAACAGGGACCCATTCACTAGAGGAACCCCTGAGACTAACACGTTGTCGTCTCTGAGAAAGATAAGAGTTGATCCAGGCGATGTGTGATTTAGGAAAATTCAAATATGACAGTTTGTTAAGGAGGATGGAGTGAGAAACAGAATCAAAGGCTTTGCGGAAGTCGAAGAATACAAGATCACATTGCATCCCTTTGTCCAGGAAGGTGGTAAGGTGGTTGTAAGTTTCAAGAAGGTTAGATTGACAAGAACGGCCTGGGAGGAAACCGTGTTGGAATTTAAAGTCGATATTGAGATGTTGACAAATGCTCATAACAGATTTATGGAAAAACCTTTCAAGGATTTTAGAAGCGACAGAAAGTAGACTAATCGGCCGGTAATTATTAACATCATGGAGGGACCCACCCTTATGAACAGGGGTGATATTAGCATCTTTCCAACGAGTAGGAAAAGTGCAGGAAGAAAAGGAACTTTGATAGATCAAAAAGAAGGGGGTAGCAAGAGATTTTGCACAGGATTTGAGAAAGAGAGGGGAAATGCCATCAGGGCCACAGGAAGAATCCTCCCTTAAAGCAAGGAAAGCATGCTCCACGTCCGAGCACAGGAAAGGAGTAGTAATGAAGCCAGCATCCATTGGAGGGCTGGGAAGATGTGGCAGATAAGAAGAGGCAAAATGCGAACCAAATTCCGCCGCAATATCAAGGTCATCGAGCAAGATAGGACTGTTATTACTCATCAGACAGGTAGTAGGAGCAGTCTTTCTATTGCGATTAACATAGGCAAAAAGTGACTTAGGGTCCGATTTAGCTTTGAGAATAATGGATTCCTCATAAACACGACGGGCAGAGCGAAGACCAGAAACGGCAGCACTCCGGGCAGCTTTGAACAGGGCCATATTTGAGGGGGAGGGAAAGTCACGAAGACGATTATATGCACGTTTTTTATGCCTAATCAGGGACCTGATGTTGTGGTCCAGCCAAGGTGGGGCACTCTTGGTGGATGGGGTAAACACAGGAATGAAATTCTTAATAACATCAAGAATGAAATCTTCGACAATTTCAAGTTGGGAGTCCACGTCCCACCCCCTG
The DNA here is from genome assembly GCA_023313725.1 of Lithobius niger. Lineage (NCBI taxonomy): Eukaryota > Metazoa > Arthropoda > Chilopoda > Lithobiomorpha > Lithobiidae > Lithobius > Lithobius niger. Next base: position 58,078 of record JAHWFP010270905.1, on the reverse strand, counting down.
AGCTCAGCAGGCCAGTCAATACAGGCAAAAATGTCATTGATTAACATGAAGTCGGCTTTTCTATAATTGGGACGGGGACCACCAGGAAGATTAATGTGAAAGACAATTTGGAGATTATAACAAAGAACATCGTGGTCACTGAGCCCAAAGGGGGGGTAGTGAATAATGGGAGAAACAGTAAGGTCAGCATTGGTAATGACAAGATCAAGTAAGCTAGAGTTTTGTCCTGTTCTATGTCTGGTAGGCTTCACAACATGTTGGAGGAGGCCGTGGTCTTGTAAAAAATCCAGGAATTCAAAAGCGGCACTATTTTCCGATTGGGAAGTGAGGAGCGTGGTCCAATTTATGGTAGGGAAATTGTAGTCACCAGTGAGGATCATTTGGCAGCCCTTGGACAGCATGATGAAATGGTTGAGAGACGAAAGGAGAGCAGGCCAGCTGACTTGAAAGGTGATTTTTGGGACTCGATAGCAGCAGCCCACATGCAGATGACAATCCTTAGCAACATTCAACCGGCACTGAATAAATTCCCACTCTCCATGAGGGTCAGAAGAGGAACCAAGGAGAGTCGAGGGGATGCAAGATTTAACATAAATGGCGGCACCACCATGATGATTGGTATCTCTGTCGCAACGATACTGAATGTAACCTGGAAGCCCAAGGGTGCAGTTGTCCACTCTGCTGGAAAGGTGCGTCTCAGTGACGCAGATCACATCCGGATTTTCCGTGTTGACATGAAGATTGAGTGAGTTCATCAAGCTTGCTGAGCAGCCCCTGAGCGTTAAAGTTTGAGAGCTTTAGAGAGTAAAAAGTTTTGTTGGAAATCTTATGTGGCAAACAACCCTTTGGGGAAACATTTTTACTCTTGAATTTAGAGCATATTAGGATCAGCCTCCAGATCATCTTGTGTTAAGTTGTTGAGAAGTTCTTCTGATCCAGAGAGGTGCAGAGAATTCCCATCCTCGTCGCCTTCTGTCAGATCACTCCAATCCCTTGTGATGCTGGTGTTTCCTTTTCTGTTAGCTTCAGTTCCATTTTTTTTTTCGGGTGGTGATATTGTTTACCGATATTGTTTACCGGTGATATTGTTTATTGTTGATGGTTCGGCAACTATGCGCTAACACTGTCGCTTTATTGCAACAACAGTTCGTTCACTAAAGATTCAACTCGTAGTTGTACAAATGTGTTAGACGATGGCGTTCGGCAACAATGTGGTAAGACTTTCACTTTATTGCCCTCGTAGCTTCGCCATTCGGGTAAACAGCGAAAGTTTTACCTTATTGTTGCCGAACGCCATCGTCTAACTGATGCATGTATGCATTATCTTATAGGAATGCTTCTACTATGATACGGCCATCGCTTCCACAAAAAAATGAATTGCCCACCTCCACCACCATACTTTGTCCCATGCAAGTTCAGAAAGAGAACAGACAAAATGTAATCACCAATTTGACCAAGTATTGCCGGTGGGATTTGTGTTTGTACAGTTTCTTGATATGTAGACCTGATAATGTTAATTTTTTTCCCTGGCAAGTACTATTGGGATATTCACTAAAACAGAATTATTTAGCCATTCAAGATGAGTTGTAAAATGTGTTCCATCTCCTGTGTCAGCGTTCCAGTTGTTAGGTTCAACATATTTCTCTCGTTTTTTCTATGGTTTTTAACCATCCCTAACAGTTTGCAACACATATGTTGAATACATGCATATGCTGCAAATTGTCATAGCTTGTAAAGTGCTTGTAGTCAAACTCTTCTGTTTTACTACAACAGTTTGTTCGCTAATAGATGACTGACGAAAAATCATGCCGAAGTGTAATCATATTTACCACCATGTCCACGTTTATTTTGGTTTCTTTTAAAACTTATGGAGGTAATGGTATAAGTTATTGTCACGCATACACTTCCAAAAGGATGAAGAATCGTGATTGTTGGATGAATTAGTGTTGCTATAGAGACAAGATTCGACAAGATTTAATTTTAAATTCTCGCATTGCCTCAGCTAGAAAAATATCGTCGTCTCGTTTCGTAATTCGAATCATTGTTGCACGACACTCTCAACTCTCCTCGACTTTTGTTTCTTTGCAATGTCGCTATGAAAGACGGGGAATACTCGAACGTTCTAGTTTCGTTTTGTATCTGGATGCCAGTGTCAAGGTTTGTAGGCAGATCGTCCACATGACAACCGCAGTTCGATAGCCTTCTTTTGAGAAGACTGAATGGCGAACTTTTTTATATATATTTAGAAAAAAATGAGTTAAAAAAAATGCTTATGAATTTTTTGTAGTGGATTTCTTTATACTGTAAATGACACACCGGCAGTCATTCTAGTGATTTACCCACTTTCGAGCGGTCTGTCTGGAACAGGTGGATTACCATATCCGCGTCAGCCAATGAGCTGCGAAGCCAATACAATTTTTCATTTTGCAATTTTGGGTTATGTGATAGCCAAGATTTTGAAACGAGATAAAGACGAGCCAATTGACATTTTTTTCTCGGCTCGATCTTTCTTTCAATCGCCTCGACTCTAATTGCAAATGGACTGTATCAACCGCTTTTATCGAGACGATACGGGTCGGAAAAAAGTATTAATTTTCTCATCTCACTGGCAACACTGTAATGAACAGTATCCACAAACTTTTACAGCTGTATTGGGGGTTGTTGAGACGGAGGCTGTAAAATGGGTACAGTAAGGTTAGGTTGGCTTTGCTGATGACTATTCTAGTTCTCACTCCTTCAAAATTTGTTGCGTAATGGGGCTACATTAAAAATTTTATGTGTAAAAGGGAGAAAGTCATTTTCACGTTTCCTTTTGCCCCCCAAACTCTAATAAAAGTTGTTCAGCTTCATGTAATGTTCAGTTCAGCTTCATCATTACGTATTTGTAAACTGTGTACTGTTTGTTGCAAATTACTTCCATTGATGCCTAATAAAGTACAATTAGGAAAAATGCAAGCACTGGAACAAAGTATGTTGAACAGGAGAAGCCCGAAGTTAGGGTTGTGTTGGTTTTACATGTCCACTTTGGGCTTCTCCTGTTCAACATAATAAAGTGAAATACACAAATTGGATATCTTCTACTGCAAATCCAATTTTCTCCGACGTTTTACCAAGTAAACGAATATGCGTAAAATAGTTCTCAATGGTATCACCTGACCTCATACGAATTTTCCTAACTGCATCAAAAGCATCTAATTTTTTTTGAGTAAAAATGATCCACTTACACCATAAAGAGCCTCTAAACGAGGTCAGGCATCTATAGAAATTTATGAACCAGCAAACAGTTGAGTACGTATTGGGTTCATACAAGACGTACGGAAAAAAATAGAGATTCAGAATTGGCTAGTTTGTATGTACTGCTAAATTCGGCAGCTGCATCATCATCATCTAGAGCGGTCTTGTAATATTGCTGCTTCATATAAATCTTGCTTTTGTAAATATCTTTTTGCTCGCCAAAGTTACATAAAATTTCTATACCTTTAAAAAGCTCAGTTTGGGATGCCATGATTCAGAAATGTGAAAGTTCAGTAAAACATTGTATTACAAAAGTTTAGTTCTTAAATACAGTTACCTTGAAACGTGAAAACATCTGGATTTCCGTATGGACGGACTGGCAACATCCTTTTTTGCGGCATGGAGAAAGAATTCCATAGTTGCATAACCTGTGGTCGGCAAATAACAAGAGGACATAGATCGATGATATTGAGACAGTGAAGACAGGCTTATGCTGGTGGATTTATTCGCTGATAAAATAAACAACGTTGAACATAGAAAAGGGTGTACAGTTTAAGCCTAGCCAACTCGTGTAAAAAAGGGTCAAAGGGTTTTAGCGAACGTTAACCGCACCCGGTCATCTGCCCGACGCAGCCCCCAAAGGCCCTACGTTTGTGTAAAAGTTGTAAGAAAAACAAAACACCAAAAGGAGAACAATAACTACTATACAAAACTCAAAATAGCAACAACGCTATTGTTCCTTTGTAAAGGCTGGCCAACAACAATGTTGTCTAGGTATTGTTTGTGAATCTTAAAGATTTTACGTAATTGTTCTGACAACAATAATAAAACACACCAGTACAGTATCCAGTTCCTAATTATTATTATTACTATTATTAATTTTTAAAATTCGTAGTACTAATACCAATTACAATAAAATCGTGGCTCACACTGTGTCACACGTGCCAAATTTACAATGGCGGGGTTGTTGGGTCGCTCTTTTAGCATGGCTATTCTGGGATTACTATTTCGACTTTAGAGCTGTATTTTTTAAAAATTGATACATACATTTTTTAAACCGTTGGTCATGATAAGAGTTTTGATCGTAAGGCGCATAGTACTGGTGTAACGTCATCTAACCCGGAGCACCCACAGTCCAGTGGTCAGTGTCTTTGTCCTCAAAACAACTGATCACCAAATCGAATCCTGCATCCGACTAAGTATTAAAAGACGGATGGAAGTATTAAAAGTATTTAAGCATTAAAATGTGGGAGGAAAAGTACGTCACTAAGAACACCGCAAATTTTGGACTAAAGACTTAAAAAAAATGCTTGAAAATTAATCAGTGACGGAATGGGTTAAGGCTAGTTTGTAACAGGCTGGCTCTAGGGAAGGCTAACTAGAGCCAATGTTACTATTTTAGCTAACCCTTTAGACTTTCCTTGTGTGTGTATGCACATTAATTCAGTTTTGTAATACATTCCGGATGTGATTATCGATTGCCGGCCGGCTCGTGGCGTAACATCAGTGATGACGTAGCCACGAGCTGTCTTGCAATCGAGGGGGGTAGGACGGCCGTGGCCCCACTCCCTCCCCGTGGTGACCGTGGCGGACATGGTCAAAGGACATGGCTACCATGGCCACCACTATCAGAACCATAAGGAGGCCCCGGCTGTAGGACCCTTAGTTAGTATAAAACACTGTGCAGATACATACGGAGGAAGAGAAGAGAACGGCAGATAGTGTTTTTATCTTAATCAACGTATCGTGGTAGATTAGTCGGCAGTACGTGGGAGTGGAACCGTAAAACATTAGATGAATAGATATGGAGGACCATGGAAACGTATGTTACCGTCAGGGACTTCATTATCAGTAATTATACGAAGGGATGAATCTGTGAATTATCAGTTAATTGTTATGATATTATATACGGGATTTATTGCCTTCTCGAGTGGGTGACGGAATACCACGACTTTCTCCCGGAGATTTCGTCATTCAGTAAGGAATGAATTCTGTTTTGTGTTTTTATGAAAGAACTGGGACTTGTCTCCGTTTATTTTGATACAACTAGTGTTTTATCATCATTTATATTCTGTCACGCTACAAGTTTTCATAGTTGATAGCTAAGAATTGTCAAAAAACAACATTACTTAACACACAACTGGTATACTGAATTAAAAAGTTACTTTTTTTTTTTACTATTTGAGTAGTAATAAAACACTTATAACGTAATTTGGCTCTGCATGTGCAGAGGGGATCAAAAGTACAATAATTCTGATAGCAAGATTCTTCGTATTGTAATTTAATTTAATTCCTTCCCCTCTGTTCGGAGATGGCAGACGTGGATCTTAAATCATGTATTAAATCATCGATTTTGATTTGTTGAGGGGGTATTCTTTTTTTTTTCTTTTGTTCGTTCGAGAATACATTTGTATGTATATAAATATATTTGCCTAAGTATAGGAGAATTTTTATTTAATATTGTTTGTTCACTGTATTAAACTCCCCAAAGCTACACTATTAGCAAAACTTCCAGTAGTTTTATATGGCATGGTTTGCTATCGATGAAATTTTGTGCTCAACTTTTTGCCGGTAAAAGAGTGCTAAAAACTATGTTGTCCTGGCAAAACCCATTATTTATCGGTAAGATAAGAACCCAAACCTATCTTGAATAAAAGTGACTGCTGTAGCCTCTTACCTACATTTGTCCTCTCTGCGTATTGAATCTGTTTTGATTTCGTAGGGCCCACAAACACCTATAAGTTGGTAGAAGGTGATCATACACTTGGGGGGAATTTCCATTTCAATCGACTGCTCCTTCTCTTCACCAAAACCCATGATCCCCCTCTTTGACCAAGTGTGTTCCGTTTTGGTACTATAAGAAAGTTTTGCCTCAAAGTTAAGTCCAAGTTTTGAAAAAATCGTAGCACTAAGTCCCATGCTTCCGCTCGCGGCAATTTCTTCTGCAACAGATGAAGTGCGTGTCGAGTCTGTAGATTGGCTAATTCCCTGCTTTTTCCTAAAGCTGTATTTCATTGGCGTAGTTCCTTTCGAGTTGTCCTGCAAAGAAACTTTTCTCCATTCGTCAGTCGGTGTGCACAGTTCTGCAAGATTGGGAAAATCACAGCATAGAAGAGCAACGTTGTTTAAAGATGTGTCATCATCTAAAATCGAAAGAAATGAACTCATTACTAAAAAGAACATACCCATTTGCGTGTATCACACGAAAAATAGCTTTTGCAACGTTCTCATAGGTAAGAGTGAATGTAGCAAAACCCACTATCACGAGGAAGAATAACGGAGTTGCAACATTTACGCAGGTTGGAACTAATGTTGAAAAATTGAATAACAAAACAAAATCAATAAGAAAGCGCGAATGTGAGTGACATCAGTCTAATGAACACACAAGTGCATGTAGGTGGCTTACTACTCTATGCCCAGTGTACGATTTTCGCTGTTTGGCTTGCTCTACTCTTTAGTTTATACGATTTTCTGAAATTTGTGCATATTTATATAATCCTCTCATGTGTACTCTCGTGTATCTCACGATATAGCTTTTGCAACATTCACAGAGGTTAGAGTGAATGTAGTAACAACGTCTCATAGATGACAAAAAAAAAGAGGAAAACGAATGCGTTTGCAACATTCACATACATTTGAACCAATGTTTCAATTAATGTTGAACTAATGTTTCAACTAATGTTGAACTAATGTTTCAAACCTGATTCGCCCAGGAAAGCCAACATGGAAGCAAGCCCTTTTTAATGGCCACTGATGTCAAACTTTACCTCGTGCATTGCACAGTTTAGACTAACTTTCAACTTTGAGGTTATACTGAACGCATTTTCCAAAATCTCAGTACGTACAGCTTAGCGAAGTCGCCAGTATGTTTCACAGTCGTTCCTAAAAGCCGATTAATAATAATAGTAATGAATTTGTTCATAACGAATGGGCCGAGGAAAGGCAATTGCCACTAACACCTTTTCTAAATTAAAATATTCTTCTTACTAAGTTAAACATACTTTTCTTGTTAATACTAAAATTGTGTAATGAATTTCTATATGTCGATATTTTATGTACCAAATCAATACCATTCTTATACTAATTAAAATGCAAGTGCTCGACCATGTGTGTTACACCTCACCATTTAAAACAACACACAAATCCTGCTTAACTATAATTCCGGAGCTTGCTCCTAAAAGGGTCTGCATTCAGCTCATTCATTTCAGCACCTGCAAAATCCACTGCGGCTCCATACTTGACGCAACACTTACTACTTTTTAAACTACTTTTTTGATTGATTTAAACTACGTTGCCATCTGAATTCCAATCTTGATGGTAGGAGATATTTTTTCTCCTGCTAGATGTCCCTTCTAGTGGTCTTTCCTGGTGGTCCCAACATCCTTACCAAAGGAAGATGTATCGTCGAATACAGTGGCAGGTTTTAAACGTGGTTTAAAAACTTGGTCTCTTTACAGGCCAACTTTGAACAGGCGGTGAACACATTAGACCATGTATTGCATCAGCAGAGGCTGATATGTATTTGGGTTTCCTGTTAGCATAGGACTGATGTCAGTAGTTGCATCTCTTAACCAAAATTTGTGGTTGAACGATTATTCTTATTATTATGCTACATTTACTTGTTGCTATGTCAGACATCATTCCTTCCAAAACTGCAATCAGATCTCAACGGATCCAAAGAGTGTAAGCGACTTCCGACCTCGACCCGACTAATGCAATTGCAAGGGATTGTGGGAGACATACGGTACACCAGTCCAAAGAGATGGTTATTTTTTGGACAAAAACTTGTTGGATGGATACGTCAATACTTTTCACTTTTGCTCCTGAAGTAAAGAAAGGGAGTATGCACCAAGCTCCGCGAGGATTTAATAGGCCTGCCATACACTGTCAAGAGGAACCCACAGAGCGAAACTGGGCACAACCAGGTATAGTGCCCATTAAAAAATTAATTAATTAATTAAATGTATACTCATTCTACTAGCTGCTGGCACCACAGCGTGAGCGTTACTGTAACAAGGTTCCATTAATTCCCGACAATGACCTGTTCTCATGCAGTTGGGCAACCTGGAAACTATGCATAGAGCGACTATGTTTATAGCTCGAAATGGGGGCAAGCAAACTCACACATTTATCTCAATCACGATTTCTGTAAGCATCCATTATGGCTTTGCTGGCATCATGGCTGTTGTTCAAGGGTGCGCCAATCCCTTCTTATAATCGGTGAACTCAATGTTAGATTTTAACTGATTGTAGTCAACGACTTATTATTAAAGAATGGACGATCAAGCAGAGCAAATTGCGACAATTAAGGAGAGACTGGATGATCAGAAGGGAATGATCGAGTCTTTAAAATCAAAAGTTGAGGATTTATCTAACTTGTCACCTGGTAAATCCAGCAGTGACCTTGATGTTGACAGTATTTTCATTGTAAATCGATCTTCGTCAATGTATTCGCAACAACATTGTCATTTTTGGTATTACTGGTGAGAATAAAATTGGTATGGCTCAGAATGTCCTTGAAACCAGTGGATGTGATACACTTTCACCTAAATTGTCTGTCATCGGTAAAAACCCAGCTGCTCCAAATGGTTTGGTATCTGGTGTGAAGGTGGCGATGATACTGTCAAGGTCCTTGCTTGTGCAAAAAATCTTCGTGGTAATCGGAAATTCAATAGGGTGTTTATAAGGAGAGAGACTACATATCAACAAAGGGAAAAGCTCGTCTATCTAAAAAATGAAGTCAATTAAGAAACGCACTAGGTGAAAATGTAATTGTCCGTAATGGCAAAATCATCAATCGTCAATTGAACGCGGAATGACGCCAGGCGTCTGGTTTGCACTCCTCTTCCCTTAAGATATGCGGAACGAATGCGAGGTCACTTAATTAAAAGTAAATTCAATGACTTCTGTGTCTTCATTGAATCTGAACTTCCAGACATAGGGGCCATTCAAAACCAACGTGGTCGTTTTTAAAGCCATTATTAACTCCCCCTTCCCCTGTGTGGTCATCTGTGGCCAGATCTTGGACCCTCCAAAAAAACCACGTGGCTCATAGCCACCCCCCCTCACCACGTACTTAAAAAAAATTACACCTTAATGTGTTTTCGACAAATGTGGTACCACTTCACATAAAATTTGTGTTATTGTGCCGCACCAAATGTGGTGAATTGATAGTGTTAGGCATGAGAAACCCAACAAAGTATCCCCATACTTTGCTTTCGCTTTTAATAATAAACGCAGCGGTTTGATTCATCGTGAAAAATATTTTAACCAATTTTTTGGAGATCTGCTACGTCCGCTAAACTAAACTTCATCCGAGATTTGTAACTGAAACGGAAAGTAGAAAATGGTAACCTAATACGTTCATTATTATATAGGCCATCACTGCATTGAATTGTCCCAGTGAAGAACTCGACATTTTAGCCGCACACTATTTAAATGAATTTAGTACGAGTGAGGGAAACGCAGTCTTACGTTGTTGAAGATTTTTACTACAAGCTGCGGTATCTTTCACCACTATGCGGGGAAATTCAGATCGGTTGACTGTGGCTGAGACGTTACGGTCGATATAGGAACAATATAAGAACAATGTAAGGCTGAGTGAGGTGCTATGCGTAGAGACTCTTGTAAATCACCAATCCACTACAGATAAGGGCTTTCCCTTCAATGCAATAGCCACGTGGTTTTCTTGGAAACCCCCCTCCCCCATTGTGGCTATTTGTGGCCGAAAGCCGACCTCCCTCCCACCCCCTGGCCGACCACGTGGTTTTTGAATGGCCCCATACTTTACAGAAACTTGACTGAATTCACTGGTACCTGATGAGGCCCTTCATAGGCCTGGGTACACAATTATTTGTCGGGCCGATCGCATTACAGATCAGATGGGAGGTGGTATTCTAGTTGTAGTTCGAAATCACCTGGATATCTGTGCTGACTTTAATTGTGTCCCGTCGGAATTTGGTTGTAAATTTGTTTTAAAATAAATGCAGCCTATCATTTCCTATTAATGTACAGGCACCCAGATACGTCGGCAACGATGGATGAGTGGTATACTGACAGTCTCATTAATCAGGCTAAACTTAAAAATTGTGCAATTGTTGGTGACTTCAACCTCCCATCTGTTAACTGAGCCTCTCATCATGCGGACAGATCTTGTGATCGGCGAATTCTTTGATCAATTTGTATGTTGGGCCTGTCCCAAGTCTTGGATTTTCCTACATGGTGGTCAAACACTTTAGATATGGTTCTGGTGAAAGACGAATCACTTATTTCAAACTGTACCTCTTTTGGGCCTTTTGCCACTAGTGACCAAGAAGTAGTGTGTTTCCATCTTGAATTAAAACTTCCATTTCTTGAAAATTCCTTGGTTCGATTTAATTACAATTGTGTTAACTTAGAGACTCTTGAGAACTCACTGTATTCTTACGATTGGGCAAATTTACCATTATCAATGGCTTGGAATAAGCTTTATTCTATTCTTGAGGGTGCTCGCAATCAATGTTTGGTGGTGGTTAAGAGGAATAGGACTAGTCCGCAATGGATGAATGCGGTTCTTCGTGGCATGATCAACAGGAAAAAAAATTATGGTGCAATTGGAAAATATTAATATCTATATTACCAGGCTTGAGTACTTGCATCTCAACAAAGAAATTAAAAAACAATGTGAGTAGGGTAAGAATGCGATTGGGCTGTAGCGATCGTGTTGCTAGATAAAACTACCAAGTCTGTAAAGTTATGGTGTATCGTCCTCTTTTCATTTTCGGTTATAATTTCTATCTCCGTCAATCCCCCTAGAATTTGCATAATTTCCTCCGTATGATCAACTCTTTCCCTCAACAATAATCCTACCAAGACTCTCAGCCTATTCACTAACGCATTCGGGTTGTTGTAATCTACTTCATCAGACGCTGTTTCGTTCAACCATGATTCTTTCGACTCCAAATTATCCGGCTCGTCCGACCTTGATTCATTCATTTCCGATTCGTTCGTCCCAGATTCGTCCGGTCCCAATTCATCTGACCCAGGTTCTTCCGACCCCGATTCATTCGACTCCGTATTATCCGACTCCGTATCGTTCGACCCCGATTCGTTCGACTCCGATTCGTCGTAATCTCTTTCCAGCCAACCACTTTTCTCCTTTATTTCTCCGAAATTGGTTTGATAACACGCACGTACTTGTAACCACGATTCGATTTGGACTTTCCAAAGTAAGGGTCATAATTTCGATATAAGGCATTACTGTCTTTCAGAATCGAGCTGTATGATGCCAAGACTTCGGGGTCGTACGTTTCGTACTGCAAGACTTTTTGAGTCAGTAAACTCCACAGCTGATTTTTTCCTTGGTACTTCTTTTTTTCCAACACTATGTCGTTCTCCCATATTTTGATAGTTTTGTTACCAATCATGAGGTCTCCCGTGTCCATGTTGTGCCTTAATCCAAACACATGATCGTTTTCTTTCGGCATTTTGAAAAATCTATGCAAATAATACCTCGAAGTCTCCCCCAATCTGTGGCCTTTCAAAAGAGCCGTTAAAGAGGGAAACGATGCTGGAGGAACTCGTCTCATACCCGATGGAGGGGAACAGATCCGTTTTGATGCATTAGGAACGTAATCCTTGTGTTTCCGTTTTTTATGGTTGACTTCCACATCATCTTCAACGTCGTCTTTCTCCTTCACGAGGGTGATACTTTCTAACGGACCAATAATGGATCGCTTATTTTTTTTCCTCGTACAGGCACTCTAAACTTTTTTACCAGTTTCTTAATCAGATCTGATTGTTTATCTTCCATTTTCTCCTTTTTTAATAAACGATAATGAGGATCTAACTTTCACTCGAGTGGTTGTTTTCATCATGATCTACACCCGTTTTCTTACCTCATATAAGGTGTTGAACGAGTATAAACCCCAACGGAAGCACTCAAAATATGAATATTATACACCATTTAATCACACGTTGGTGTTTCGTCTACGATCAACACCCGTTAATACTTTGTTTTGTGAGAGTAAAGAACCTATTGGGAACCTTCAATATACTAATGAAGAACGTATTATGTACGTTTTAAACTTGTTCTCATCATTATCTAGATTGGTTTAGTGTATGTATTAAATCCCCATACACGAATTAGCTGATACGACGTTAACGTGAAGTTGTTCATATGACATTAGTGTGAAGTTGCTCATATGGCATTAACGTGTAGTTGCTCATATGCCATTAGCGTGAAGTTGCTCATACGGCGTTAATGTCAAGTTGTTCATATGGAATTATCGTGAAATTGCTCATATACCATTAAGGTGAAGTTGCGCATATGGTATTAGTGTGAAGTTTCTAATATGACATTAGCGTGAAGTTGCTCGTATGGTATGAGCATACACTCCCTGTAAAGAATATTCGAAAGCTTGCATGTAAAAAATGTGAAGGCTCATTTAGCATGCGCCACGATCATCGTCAGAGCCACATCCACTGAAAATGACGTCATGGGGAGGGGTCCTTCAGATTGATGAAAACGAAAAAATGGGGGCATCACTTCTCCAAATTGACGAAAAAAAGTAGCAAAGCCATTTTCCCACCATCCTCCAGATCGATGAAAACGAAAAAAAAAGGTAACAAAAAGCACTTTCCTGCAGATCGATGAAAACCGGAAGTGGTACCCCCACTTTGATCACGTGACCGAAAGTGACGTCATTAGGCTCACGTCATAAGTGAGGTATCATGGAGGTAACAAAAGGATGCAAAAAAGTATCAAAAGGCACTTTCCCACCATCCTCCAGATCGATGAAAACCGGAAGTGATGTCATTACCCCCATTTTGTGACATCATTTCTCCCATTTTGATCACGTGACCGGAAGTGACATCATCAGGCTTACTGTGACGTCATAAGTGATGTATCACGGAGGTAGCAAAAGGATGCAAAAAAGTAGCAAAAGTCACTTTCCCACCATCCTCCAGATTGACAAAAATGAAAAAGTGAGGGTCACTTCCCACCCTCCTCCAGATTGTCAAAAAAAAATAAAGTAGCAAAAGGCACTTTTCCACCATCCTTCAGATTGAGAACAAAAAAAAATGTAGCAAAATGCACTTTTCCACCATCCTCCAAATCGATGAAAACCGGAAAATAGTAGCAAAAAGCACTTTTCCACCGTCCTCCAGATCGATGAAAATTAAAAAAGTGGGGGTAATGACGTCACTTCCTACCCTCCTCCAAATTGACGGAAAAAAAAGTAGCAAAAGGCACTTTTCCACCATCCTTCAGATTGAGAACGAAAAAAAGGTAGCAAAAGACACTTTTTTCACCCTCCTCAAGATAGACGAAAACCGGAAGTGACATCTCCATTTTTCGTCACGTGACCGGAAGTGACGTCCCCACTTTGATCACGTGACCGGAAGTGGGGTTAATGACGTCACTTCCGGTTGTGGATGGATGGATGGAGCTACAGTCCAATCGCATTCTTACCCTACTAAGGTGTGTACAGTAAAAGAGAATTTGAAAATCAATTAGCTTAAAAAAGCCAGAGTTGATCACCGACCCATTTTAAATACGTAAATTTGGGTGAAAGCTTTGTACCTGAGGTATGGCATAAAGCATTCGTCACGCCACTGTATAAAAAGGGGAATAAGTTATTGCCTATTAATTACAGAACCATTAGCTTAACATGTCATTTCTCGAAGCTGTTTGAGCGTATTGTTAATAGTCATATTGTCAAATATTTGGATTCCTATTCCCTGTTCGAAGATAATCAGCATGGTTTCAGACAAGGAATGTCTACTGTCACTAATCTACTGAACTTTTACGACTCTGTTCTCAAGCTGATGGATGATCACCAGTCAACGAACATCATTTTCTCTGACTTAGAAAGAGCCTTTGACAAGATTTGTGTTGACAAACTACGTGTAAAGTGTAAACAAATGCGTCTTGTTGGGCCCTTGGCCGAGAGTAATGTAGGGTACTCATTTAGAGGGTTAGTATGGAGTTGTAGTACGGCTCCTAACAGAAACAATGCTAAACTTGGGTACACAAACCTCTTCCGTAACTAATTCAATGCTATTTGAGATTTCAGTCTGTAACAGTTCCAATGCAAGTCGTGTTTGAAGATTTCAAATTTTCTCCGGTAACAGATTTCAATGCTGAGCGGGAGCCTAGCATGACGTTGTTGTGTGCAGATTAGTATTGGGCTAACGCTCGACAATGTTGCGCGTGTCATAAAACCTCTTCCGTAAGTAATTCAATGCTTTTTGAGATTTCAGTCTGTAACAGTTCCAATGCAATTCGTATTTGAAGATTTCAAATTTTCTCCGTAGTGTAGAGGGTTAGTATGGAGTTGTAGTACGGTTCCTAACAGAAACAATGCTAAACTTGGGTACACAAACCTCTTCTGTAACTAATTCAATGCTATTTGAGATTTCAGTCTGTAACAGTTCCAATGCAATTCGTATTTGAAGATTTCAAATTTTCTCCGTAACAGATTTCAATGCTGAGGGGAGCCTAGCATGTCGTTGTTGTGTGCAGATTAGTATTGGGCTAACGCTCGCCAATGTTGAGCGCGACGTAACAGATTTTCAATGCTGAGCGAGCTAACATGACGAGTTGTGCGCACGATAGCATTGGCGGCGTAGGCTAGAGTTCTGCGCGCGAGGTGTGGCTGTGCTGGAGGAGGGAAAGAGAGGCATGGAGCGAGCGCTTGACTATAGTTTTAAAGATATTTTGTTGCGTCCAACTGTTGTCAAACAAAATTGTCTATAAGGAAAGACAATCTGTTGATAACAATAACGCTTTTTAATATACATTGTCTTCATCTTCGTCTGTACTTTGGCTGAAAGAGAAAAACCTTTTATATTGACGATAGTTCTGTCTTGATCCTGACAGAGAACGCTTTTGACGGTTCATTTGCTCGATAGTTAGTAACACTTTCAATGTTGAAATACTTTGAACACTTTGATGTCCTGAAAGAGAAAGTTTTTGGTGGTTCATTTGAGCGATAGTTTTGTCTTGTTTTGTTTGAAGTATCATGTTTGGTGATCGTGATATAAGGTTTTTTTATATCTGTTTCTGTGGTGGTTTCCTCTATGGGAGTTTGTTTTTGAGAATGGTATTATGGAGGCTTTAGAAGCCTACGGGAAGGTTTTGCAGGAAGGTTTTTGCATGTTTGGTGATCGTGACATAAGGTGGTTTTCTTGCCCCATTTTCGCGGCGGTCACCTACTATTCTGTATGGGAGGGTTTGACAGTTTGTTTTTGAGAAAGGCATTATGGCAAAAAGTCTCTTTGTTGAAGGGTTATGGTTATGGGTAGCAGCGCGAGGGCTGGAGTGTGTCCTTCGTACAGAGCGTAGGATTGAGAGAGATTACAGACTCCTTTTCCCCCACACGCTGAGAAGCACGCTTTTGTGAACACTAGAAACTATACTGAAGCTCCAATAGTTTTGTAAGTACTACCACGCTTTTGTACAATCAACAAGGTATGCTAAATAACATTGTGCGTGTTAGTACACTTTTGTGCATAAAATACATTTCTTCCATGCTGGGCTGGAGCTCGTCTTCTATTGTGCCAAAGGCTGGGCACAACACCAACTCGTGAGGTAGCATCGGACTCGTTGCTCTCTTCCAACGAAATCGATGGGCCAAGGCTGGCTATATCACCAATTTGCGAAGTTGTATCTAACTCGCTCCTTCTTCTCGACGATGGGCTAAGGCTGGCAACGCTATCAATTTGGGACGCATGATCCGACTCTCCTTCCACATCCGAACCGAGTTCGCTTGGCGACGCAGGACTGTAATCCATGCTGCTGAGTTGTAATAAACGAACTGAATAGATATTCCTTTCTCTCACTCGTACGTAGGCTAAATAATAAAAAGAAAAACAAAAGACATTCCAAGGGCCTACTATTCTCTATGGGAGGGTTTGACAGTTTGTTTTTGAGAATGGTTGGCTGTCGAACAAAATTGTCTATGAGGAAGACAAAAGGAGATAGCCACGAAGATTGTTAGTTTATACTGTGTACAAAAGTATGGAGGTAACGAGATGCTAGTTTTGTATAGGATTGTAGTGTGGGCAAAAGCATGAACTTACGACTCGTATGTTAACTTCATGCTGTGTTTAAATTCGTGAAAATGACACAACTTTTTTTCGAAAACATTTATTGTTGAAGTTGAAAAAGGGCTAGGACGTATGGAGTGTTACCTTGGTTAGTAGTGTTCGCAAAAATATGGTAACACTTACGTTGTTATTGGAGTTTTTAGTACGAGCTGTAGCGTGATAACCTAAGGCGGACGAAGAGTGTTGTTATTTTTCCACAACACTTACGATGTTATTGGAGTTTTAGTATGTGTAGATAGCCTAAGACCTTCATTTAAGTTCATGAAAACGACTCAACTTTTTCCCCCCGTATTACACAATACTAAAAAAGGTACAAAAGCTGGAGGTTAGGCTCCAGAACTAAATATAAGTTATAGTATATTAGATCTGACTGAAACAGAAAACTTTGACGGGAGTATTTTGATGGAGTGGAAGGGGTTACTCGTAGCCCTCTTCGGTCAGCCCCACTTTAGTATGGTGGGGGGGGGAGATATTGTATGGGAAATGTTGTGCATCACTTTAGAACGACGGGGGGAAGGTTTTGTATGACCCGTTGTGCATACTTAGTACGGTTTTGTATGGGATAGCCGTAACGGTTTTAATGGAGAGTTGTGCTTTAAGGCTAAAGTAAAAACTGAAGTGAGCCGAGCCATACAGACCACCAAACTGCGTGATAGGTAGAGATTGTCTCCTGGTTCTTGACTGAATGAGATTTTGCATGGTTGTTGGATCAAGGCTGGTTCCGTTTTCATCTACACTTTGACTGAAAAAGAAAAACGATTAGTATATTAGATCTGACTGAAACAGAAAACTTTGACGGGAGTATTTTGATGAAGTGGAAGGGGTCACTCGTAGTCCTCTTCGCTTAGCCCCACTTTAGTACGGGGGGGGGGGGAGATTTTGTATGGGAATGTTATGCGACACTTTAGAACGACGGGGGAAAGTTTTGTATGGGGCGTTGTGCACACTTAGTACGGCTTTGTACGCTATAGCCGTAACGGTTTTTAATGTAGAGTTGTGTTTTAGGGGTACTAATTTAAGACATTAAACATTTGTCGATAACAAAAATGTGTAGGCCGTCAACCAAACATCCACCCCAAGCAAGCCAACAACAACGCAATAATCAACCGTCATGATGATGGCCCTGTATTAGAGGAAAATTAAATTAAAAAAAAAAGCTGGGAACAGAAAACGAATGAGGTTGCAATAGACAGGGTCTTAGTAGCTAGTATGAAGCTTCTTTTTCTCTCGATAGCTCCGTACATTTGGTTTAGATTAAGAGCAGACGAATTTCAAAATAGTAAACCAATAGGCGACCTAGCTTTATACGTCACCTTGGAGGAATTGTATAAAACAGCTTTCACACTGCTCTGTTTCAGAGGGAGGGTCTTAAGATACTTCATTGTAAAACAATTTTAACCACGTAAGGTATTGAGGACACAACATGAAAACAATGTTCCCACTACATTTTGTAATGCGATAAATTTCTCGTTCTGCCTCCTACAAGTGGTCTGTAAAGCATCCACCCTATACGCCCACCCACCTCTCCCCCTCTTCCCATTATTTAGTTAACAATGTTGGAGTGTGCTAACCTAAGACTTCAGACTGTGTTTAAAATCGTGTAAATGCAAGCTAGCTTGCTCCTCCCTCTCAGTACGGAATAACGGTAGGCCGGGTCGTCCCGTTCCTTCCCCTTGTTTATGTCGCCACTTTTCAATATATACAGGGTGTTCGGAAATTGGTGTCAAATATTTTGAGGGTCCGCTGTGTGATCAAAGATAAGAAGAAAAAGTCCTATAAACATGGGTCCGGAAATGCACCAGTCTTTAGTTACAGCCCCCCCCCCCCAGGTTTGGGGTAAACAGTTCTTAAATACCTCGTAATGATTTACCGTTTCCATTCCAAACTCAGGATATGTGCCATATCATACCTGGTATTTCAGTACTTCATAATACAGTATTGGGTCGCACAACTTATCAGAGGGAGAGGTAATTTTCTTATGGGGGGGGGGGAATCAAACGTGGGGGAAGAGAAGAGTAACTGCTTTGGTCTTGTACTTTAATGAAACAAATTGTAGAAAAAACACACAATTGTTTTAAAATAGGCGAAGAATGCGACTGTCGACTTTGTTGGCTATCGCATGGTGATTGAGTAAGGTTTTTTGTTTTTTCACGAGTGAACTGGAAAATGGTCGAGCGAGCGTGTCGAACGAATCTGGCTCAAAGGCTCTAAAGAAAAGTGATATAGTTTCGATCAACCCATGGAATTCACACAGCTGAAAAGAAATTAGTATGTCGTACTGTTACAAAGCTAACACATTTTTCGTAATAATTTTCAAACAAGTTTGTATTAAGTAAACTAACCCACTTCTATCTTAAAATTAATTTAAAATTATGGAGCCTAAACATTAAACTGTTTTCATTGAGCGAATGCTAGTGTTATGTTTCTGGTCGACCCCAAGTAAAAAAAAAAAAAAACACACGACTTATTTTACAACGTCCTTCAATTTTTGTAGTTCTAACTGAACTAGAAATAATGAATGGCGATGGTAAATTGTTTTAAAATAGGCGAAGAATGCGATGGTCGACTTTGTTGACTATCGCATGGTGATCGAGTAAGCTAACTCTCCGGCGCCACTTTTCAACATATAGAGGTTTTTTGGTTTTTTACGGTGAACCGGAAAAATGGTCGAGCGAGCGTGTCGAGCGAATCTGTCTCAAAGGTTCTAAAGAAAAGTGATATAGCTTCGTCCAACCCGCGGTATTCACACAATTGAAAAGAAATTAGTATGTCGTACTGTTACACAGCTAACACATTTTTCCGTAATAATTTTCAATCAAGCTTGTATTAAGTAAAACTAACTCACTTTTAACTTAAAATTAATTTAAAATTATGGAGTCTAAACATTAATCTGTTTTCATTGAGCAAATGCTAGTGCTACGTTTCTGGTCGGCCCAAGTAAAAAGAAAACACACGTACTTATTTTAGAATGTAGCAATAACCCACTAAGGGCTAAATAAAAAGTATTAAACTTTTGTAAATAAAAAAAAAAGATATAACTTGACAAATATTGTAAGTATATTACTCACAATTCAGTTGGATAGGCTGGTCCGTGTCCCGGGCGAAAATGGCTGGCCGTACGAAGGTTGGGGCCAGTATTTATACAATTGCCCCACACGTAGGAATTTATGCATCTGACCAATCGGATGCAAAATACGCTTTCCCACGCCTTTTACAGCGAGCCACCTGGCTAAAGCACAAATGCATGTTTTATTTTTTTGTGACTCGGCTGGTATGCATAATAATTCAGCAGGATGGGTGGGGAGACAGCTCGTAATTATCTACTGCGGAGTTAGCCAATGAAGCGCGTAGTTCGTGACCATTTAGGAATGTACAGCCCTCAGGACAGTGAATTTTAATAAGCATGACCCTGAAGGTTTTACGGACATTTTAATGCTAATTCTTTTGGGGTGGGAATGCTTTGCACAGACGGGAAGGTGAGGCCTTAATAATGATCGAGACAGGAGGAAAAAAATAGAAGCCTTAGGGCGGAGGGATCAGCCTACTCTACCACCCCACGACGACTAACAGAGTTGGCCATCGCATTATTCCCCCGTTTAAAACAATTTGCTATCGACAGTTCGTTATTTTCACTTCAGTAGAACTACAAAAATTCAAGGAAGAAAGTGCGAAATATTACGACTTGGGTTTACAATTATTTAAGACAAATAGTATGTTTACCATAGATATGAAACTAAAGAACGTTGCTTACAAAAGGGAACGAACGCTTCAGGCGACATGATATCACTAAATCATTCAGCCAGTAACAACGGTCGGCCGTTCCCCGACCTCTCCTTTTCTCACACAATGTTTGATGGTACAAACTCTGCTATATAATGATTGAGTACTGCTTTTATTTATTTTAGCTTTTTCACTGTTCAGTTTTCTTTTTTGCACCACAACACAGCAATGTTAAGTTCCCCTCAACATTGAAATCTGTTACGGGAAAAATTTGAAATCTTCAAACTCGAATTGTATTGGAACAGATTTCAAGGTTAGTAGTGGTTAGTATGGCATATTATGTGTACGGAAATATGACCTAACTGATTCAATACCATTGTATTTAACATGGTTCGCTACTAAGTTAAAATAAAATAAAAAAGCTAAGAACGTGTACAGAGATATTTAAATTTAACATTATTTGTGTTAGGAGTTGTAACAGAACTAATCTAAATTTGGGCCAGTAAAAAGAAAACACACGTACTTATTTTAGAATGTAGCAATAACCCACTACACAAAATCTGAAAACGTAGTGTGTACATTACACTATTGTTTGGCAATAGGCATACTATGTCCACAAAGGATATAATTACAAGCTTTTAAACTTTTCAAATATGTATAAGCTCACTGTCATTACTAATAATTACTTTGACAATACATATCAAACTAAAATAAGAAGACAAGGAAGAAAAAATTTGCCTTGGCTCCAGGTGCCTACTTGGAGAAATTCATTTGGTAAAGGATGCCTTGAAATTATTATTCCATCCATATTAAATGATATTCCATCCGATATAAGAACGATTTTAACTAGAAATAATATTAAAAAACATATCAGGGATTGGTTAACGAATCAGAATTTATAATTGTCCTATTCAATGTGGTGAGGGTAGATATGCTTGTTAACCCATGTAATATATGAATATGTATAATTATATGCAATGTAATGTAACACTTTCATCATTCAAAGTTAATATTTGTGTATATTTGTGTATAGTGTATTTGTGTATAGTATACAATTATGTTGTATTGCTGCTCACACAAGCTCTTGAAGCTTCGAGCACTGTCTTTGGCAATAAATTATGTTATTATTATTATTATTATTAATATAATCGCCATCCACACATAACCATCGCAAAAGTCAACTGAAATAGTAGCTGCGTTCCTCGCAGCAAAGAACGCAGCTACTGTCTCAGTTGGCATTGCGCCTAACAGTCGAACCACCATGAACACATTAATTGTGTCGTCACAAACCGGAATGATTCTCGTATTTTAACATCACAATTAATAATTTTATAGGCTAGTGTCTTATAATTTTGCTTCGGCGATCTATTGGAATAATTAATTTTAATTTTTACCGCTTTAGTCTTTTAGATATTTGATCTCATGGTAATTATTAGAAAATTAGTACATGCTCACAGAGATGAAACGTCATGGTTATTGTACGCGCGTAAAAGATCATAAGCTGTGGGATGTAGTAATTATAGTTAATTATTATTCAACAGAAAATCTCTTAGACGCCACATTTTAAAACGGATTTTTTTTCCAAGGAATTGACTAACGGTAAGGAAATAGACCTTTGGGGCCATACTTGATGTGGAGGATCGATAAAAAAGGCGCTGGGAGGAGTGTCCTTTTAAGTTTTTTTAAGGCTTACAACGTGTTTTAAACGCTTAAGCTTTTTTAAATACTAATATCTGGTATTTTTTTTCCACTGAGATATTTCAGGTAAATTAAATAACTAGAATTTTGATGAGTTAATCGCGATATGAAATGTTGATGAACGCTTTTTGAGATAAACCAGTCTCAATAAAATAGTGTACAAACAGCCCTGGTGCTTGTTAATACCTGCGTTTTAAGCTGTAAAATTTGAAAAATGGTTCACTGGTTCGATCTCTAGGTGAGAGCAAGAGTTCCCCCAACAAGAATAGCATTTAAAAGGCTCTAGGCCTTGTTCATACGTACGTTTTAAACTATTAACCTCGAAATTCGGTTCGTTGGTTCGTTCTCCAGTTGAGGGCAAAGAGTCACAAAAACAACAGCAACAAATGGCCATGCTGTGGAGGCCAAACGGTTCGATTGTTGTCTTTAAAATTTTAATGCTGCTTTTTCGTTGGTCTATGTCAATTCGGGGGGAAATCAAAGTTTGGCATTAAACGTGGAAGTTAATCACGTCATCACGTCAATATGGCGTCAAGCAGGTGGGCTATCTAGCTCCGATAAACTTCATGTTTTTTTCTCCAAATGGCATTCGTACGGAACAGATAAGTGGACTCAGTTTACTATGAAGGTACAGTGCATATTGTGTGAAAGCCAAATCATTCGATGGATTGGTGGGAGTGAGATATGAGTGATTTAAAAAGTGTAGCGATGTCACGCCCTCAGGCAAAATGAACTGTAGTAAGTGTGAGAAGGCAGTCTTGCCGGGTGAGTTCACCACATGCTTTGCGGGGTGCCAAGCAAATTATCACTTTGACTGCTCAGTAAAAAAAAGCACGTGGAATAAAAAAACTGCTCAAATCAAGAAAAACTGGAAATGTGATATGTGTACTAGCCAGCGAAATAAATCAGGAAGTGACCATGAAGTAGTTATAAATGATTATGAAATGAGGACTGAAGGAACCGAAGGAAAACAACAAACTAGTGACGAAGAAAAAGAAAACGTAAACGCCCAACCAGGAACAATGAATTCGCTAATAAATGAGGTCGCAGAAATGAAAAAAATGCTTTTCAAAATAGGTGGAAAAGTAGACGATCTATTACAACTAAAAGGTGAAGTGAAAGAAATAATAAAAACTCTCAACTTCCTAAATGGGGTAGTAGAGGATGTAAAAAAAGAAAATGAAGAACTAAAAACAGAACTAAAAGAAATCAAGAAAAGGCTAGCATGTGTTGAAAAAAACTCCCAGGAAAACACCGAAATAAAAGGTAAAATTGCACAAATGCAACTCGACCAAAACGAACAATCCCAATACGAGAGAAATAAGAATATTGAAATTACGGGAGTTGATACATGTCATAACGAAGATATTAAAGACACAATAGGCCGACTAGCAGACAAATTTGGCATCGTTACATACACGCCTAACCAAATTGATAAAGGTCATCGACTGCCTAACCGAAACCCAAACCGGACACCGTCAATTGTGCTGCAATTTAAATTCCGTGAAGATCGTGATGAGTGGATAAAATACAAGAAAAAAATTGTCACTAACGATGATTGTTTCGGCAATGGAAACGGAAGTCGTATTTATGTAAATGAACACATGACGCCCCACAATAAACAACTTTTCTGGAAAACGAATACGTTTGCAAAAGAAAATAATGTGAAATATGTTTGGTTCAAAGATGGGAAGATCATGACGAGAGCCAACGAAGGAGGGGATGTGAAAATAGTTAAATCAGAAAACGACCTATGCCTAAATGGAAGCTAATGAAGATGAGGTAAACTTGGTGAGTGAAGACTCTCCCTCTGTGCGACAGGTTTTGATGCAAAATAAGCTCAGTTTAACAGATTCATGTAAGGTGCTACACGTTAACATTCGAAGCCTCCGCAAAAATTGGAATTTGTTAAATTATGAGCTCGAATTAATGCAAGTTGACTGGGACTTCATTCTTCTTACTGAAATTGGCATAAAAGAAAACGAAGTTGATTTGTATCAGATGCAGCATTATGAGCAATCGTTCATAACCAGGGAAGAAACTAAATTGGGAGGTGGGGTAATGGTTTATAGTAAAAAAAAGTATGCATGTTCTTATACAAAAACAAAAATTGACACAAATGACTGCCTGATAACAGAAACAAATTGGCAAGGTAACAAACTTGTGATTTTGTTAATTTATAGGCAACCAAAAACGCATAAAAAAAAATTTGCAAAGCATTTAAAAAAATATTAATAAAATATGATAAATGTGAAAATGTTGTTGTCCTGGGAGACATGAACATTGACATATTAGAAACTAAACCACATCAAAAAAAAAATAATAGATGTGAAACTTATGAAACAAATGTGGCTCAGCTTGGCTATGAAAAAAAAATTAAAACAGTGACCAGGCAAGAAATTAAAAAAAACGAAATTGTTGAATCCTGTATTGATCATGCCCTATGCAAAACAAAAAAATTAATAAGTAAAGGGTTAACAATCTGTGTAAAAATCGCTGATCACTACTTCACGGCGTTACTCTTACAACTTGAAAATGGGAAAATTGAAAAAGAAGAAGACACTGTTAAAGTATATTATGATAATAAAAAAATTGTGGAGGCCCTTGAAAAGGTTGAATGGAACTATTTAAAAAACTTAAATGACCCAAATATTATTTATGATGAAATTGAAAAAACTGTTTCTAAAATTTATAATGAAAGTGTGAAAATCTCTAAGAAACAGAAACCTGGAAACAGTAAGAAAAAATGCAAACTAAAGTCTTGGGTTACTGAAAACACTATTAACTTAATTGACAACAAAAATAAATTGTGGCGAAGATTAAAAAGGCAAAAGGCAGTAAACGAAAACCTTAAATCTGAGTATAAGAAACTAAAAAAAGAAGTTACACAGAAGCTAAAACAAGATAAACAAAATTTTTACAAAAATATAATTTCAAAAAAAGAAAAAGATAATAAGCATGTGTGGACTACTATAAATAAAATAACTGGTAAAAGAGAAAATAGCATAGATGATGACATTAAAAAGCACTTTAAATCAAAAGACTTCATAAAAATAGCTAACAAATTTAATGAAACCTTTGTAAATCAAGCAGACAAACTAAAAACGTTTCACAACAGGAAAAACAAAAAACAAAAAACAATTAGTTCAAACCAAGATGGGAAGCAAAATGAAACTATGTTTATTGATTATGCCAATGAATTGGAGATTATAAGCATTCTTGGGGAAATCCAAGCTACAAAAGCCTTGGGATCAGATGGTTTTCTGCTTGAAAACTTTAAACTGACTTCAGGAAATAGTGCAAAATTTATATGCATCCTAATTAGATCAATAATCGACACTGAAATTTGGCCTGACAAATTAAAGAAACAAATTTTGCGACCTATTTATAAAAAAGGTAACAAGGATGAATACGAAAATTACCGACCGATAGCTATCCTGCCATCCATTAACAAAGTAATGGAAAAATTTTTTGCTATAAAGCTTCAAGGTTTTTTGACAAAATTTAATATTATAACAGATAAACAATACGGGTTTCAAAAAAATAAAGGAACTGCAGAAGCTTTAAAATTTCTGAATGATGAAGTGTCTGAGGCTTTAAATAATAACAAATATGTTGGGGCAGTATTCATTGACCTGCAGAAAGCTTTTGATTCCATAGATAGACACATACTACTCACTAAACTAGAAAAATATGGGATCAGAGGGAAAATGTTTGGCATTCTGAAAAGTTATCTAACAGGTAGGACAAGTGTAACCAAGATTGGTGACAAACACAGCGACTGCAAGGGAATAAACTACGGTGTCCCACAGGGTTCTGTTCTGGGACCATTACTATTTTTAATTTATATAAATGATATTGACAAAGAAAGGAACAAGTTAATTTTGTTTGCAGATGATATCTGTCTATTTGCTAGCCATTTTAATTATGAAAAAATGATCCAAAAATTGCAGAGAAATTTTGATACTATCCAGGAGTGGTGTTGGGAAAATGAAGTTTACATAAACAAGGATAAAACTGTCTTTTTGGAAATTACAACTACTAAAATGAAAATTCCCAAAAATTTGAACATTCTGCTGTACTGCAACCAAAAAGATAAGGAACTTAAAGTTAGCCTACCTCTTCAAAAAGTGCACTCGGCTAAATATCTTGGGTTTTGGCTTGACAAAAATTGGAAACACGAAGTCCACATAAATGAGTTAATTAAGAAAATAAGACAATTAATGCCTAAATTATATTACCTTCGAAAAATTCTAAATTTTCAAAATAAGAAATTAATCTACTCTTCCTTAGTTGAATCGAACTTAAGATATGGCATTGAAGTTTACAGCACTGCGAATGCAACAATCCTCCAAAGGCTACAGAAAGCTCAAAATAAAATAATTCGCATACTGTTTCAAGATAAAATGAAAAAATTAAAAATTAAAAATATTAAACAAAATTTAAATCTTTTAGATATCACATCGTTACAAGCCTATACTGTGATAATAAAAAATTATTATGAAAACGAAAGGGTTATTAGAAATACAATCATAAACAGTAAATTGCGGGATACATCCATTAAAAGAAAACTTCCATTATGGAGAAATAAGTATGGGCAAAATCTACAGCGTTACTATGTTCCATTAATTTTAAATCAGCTTCCGAAAGACTTTAGAAATATTACATCCTTTATTCTACTAAAATTTAAAGTCAAAACCTTCCTCATAAATAAGCAATATAACAACTAAGTACATGGCTACACATTTTTATTGATTGTTTTGTTAGGAAGAGTGTCTTTTATTCTTTTCCTTACTTTATCTTTGTATCTGTGTTATACTTTATATTTGTTGTTATTATCCATATGTCAATTATTGTTGTTGCTGATACAAACAAGTACTCCGGTACTTCGTATCATCTGAAATAAATTTATATATATATATAAAAAAAAAAAAAAAAAAAATGATCAGGTTTACGTAGGACCGTGTCGGATCCTTGATAACCTTTTGTAAGCAAATTATTAAATTCTTGGTATTAGTTGGCAAGCAGTACACGTGATATTGCCAGCCAACGGCATCGTGCTCTTGTGTCTAAAGCCCTTTCCAGACAGAATGAAATTTCGTGCTTAGCGATGCGTTACTACGGACCTACAAGGTCAAAATTGCTGCAATCGTGTGACTGGTGTTGCGTTAAAGGATTGATGTTGACGTCTTTGGTAAACCATCTTGCATGGTTTAGGAGGTTAAGGGCACGTTTACGCAACGACACGCCTTTGCATTCTGGCAGCTGATATTTAATCGCGATGGCAAAGATGTCGTTGCCATGGTAACAACGCTACCAGGATTAGGTAAATCCGACATCGTTTGAGCATATGCTTGCAGTCTTGTAGTTCGTGACAGCTAAGATAAAGAATTCCTCCAGACGAAACAATTTTCCCAATCGCTTCTAAACTCGTTTCGCTAAGAGCCGGCAGAGCTCTAGCTTCTAGCTTCTTTCTAGCTTCTAGTTTCTAGCTGCGAGAATGCAAAGGCGAGTAATTGGGTAAATGCGGTCTTTGTTCCGGTGCGCTATAGTATGGAATGCTGAAATGATTGATGGCACGTTGGAAATGAATTGTGGCGCGTTGTTAAAGTATCATTTAGTTGATTACAATTTAGCGTGCCGGAATTGAGTTCCAGCGCGCGACCGTAAATTAACTCGCGCAATTTTGTCCACTCTGGCTTGCCATACAAAACCACCAATTTTTTTGTTCCACTCTTTTATTTTCCAGACTTTTTGTCAAACACCTGACATTTTCATAACTTTTCCAGAACCAGAAATTTTACTTGCAATTCCACGTTTTCCAAGGCCGCCAGACATCCTTACAAGCAAGGCGAGCACATCTCAAGAGTTCCACAAGCGACCGCAGAACACGAAAGGCGTCCATCCCTACGTCACCATGGTAACAGCTTCCCGCGATCGATGCTATCCAGAACGACGCAGGTGCACGCCTTTCTCCGCAGCAGAATAAATCGGCGCACCATGAGGCAACGCCTAGTTTTGTGGTGGGTTGTGACTACGTTCGGTGTTGTCTACTTTACTCCGTATACAGGTAATCAATAGCCTATAGGCAGTACCGTCAATAATTTCTTAAGCTATTCTGTCTCTTTCATTATGGTTGGGAAGTTACAATTCCCATGTTCTTTGTTACAAGTCAATGGTAAAACCTGTCATCACGTTCTGTTGGCATTCACTGCATGGAAATAAACCCTACGTAGCATCAGATACACAGTATCACGACCAAAAAAAAAACGTGATTTCATTGCGTGCTTGGCGTGTTGCTGCATGGAATTTCATTTCGATTGATTGGAAAGTTCGTGTTTTCCAGTGGTGAATTGGTGAAGCATTCCGACACGCTTGTCTTGTTTTTAAAACAGGCAGTGGCTATCAATATATTGCTTAAAATATCACCAACTGCAGGTCAACACTGCTCAAGAAAAAAGTTAGATCGTCGACAGTATGTTTCTTGTTATTTATCACCCTCTAACACGTTATGACTCATTCGAGTAAGTTTTTTTTTCCAATGTACGTAAATCATGATTCGACTCCCGTCCAATTCGATCTCCCCTTCAAAACCAAACCCCCTAACCACAGGAGAGGGAACAGAATCAACAGATTGGCCAAGTGGTTAACACGACTGTCTTGTTTCGTCAGAGTTACCTTGTTCTGAAAATCCTTACACACCATGCAGCATCCTCGCGCATGCGGGAAAAGAAGACCCTTGGAATATGCTCTTGTCCATTGTGACATGTAAAACACCCTGAGGATATCCCAGCCAGTGTCCCTCTCCGTTTCGAGATAACCTCAATATGGAAAAATAAAAGCACGACCTGACCGTCAAAGCCCACAATAACATAATTGTAGCACAAGAATTTAGTTTTCGGCCATTATTTCTGCGTCTTTGTCATCTAAAAACGATGACGTACAATGTGATTTTGACACTTACAATGCAATACGAAACCAAATGAGTGGTCACCTGAGCGTAAATAAAAAATGACAATAAAAAATGACAAGTTAAAATTTAGGAGCAACTCACGAAAAAACGAGTGCCAACAATGCGCCATCTTGAAAAACGCCACAAACAGACCTGGAAATAATGACCGAAAATTAATGTCTTGTGCTGCATTCAAGTTATTGTGGGCTTCGCCAGCAATATTTTTCAATCTTCGCTTACCCACAAATAATTTTACAACATAACCTTAGTTGTTGAAAAGGACGTTAAATCCAAATATTTTCGATTTTTTTCTTTACCACTCAGTTGTATTTTAGCCGCTCTGGTAAGGGGAGTGAAATACAGTTCCAGTAAAAACATGAGGCACCAAATGTAAAGCAGAAAATGGTGTTTTTCAGCTACTTTATTGTACATTTAGTTGTATTTTAGAAATATTCAATTTTTTTTTGTCTAAATCTTTTGTTTCAGTTAAAGATTTATAAATCTGCCAGTTATTTACGTTGTGATGATTACTAAATCGAGAGTAAAAAGCGTATATTTATTTATAAATCTGAGGCAACAAACGATCAATTTGTAAATTTTATTTTGGATTTATTAAATAACTGCTTCGGTTTAAAACACGGTCCCTCAGTAGTTAAATCTTGAACTTATTTAACATTTTTCGTTCGTTCCTAACATTTGTCCTTCTTTATTTAACTCGCTTTACCTAGAGATATCAAGACACATGTCTCTCACGGTAAACGGCCTCTCTGTATGTAATTGGCGCCGTAAATAAATCACAAAAAAGTCCTCGCTCTTAAGGCCTCTCCAGACAGAAGAAAATTTCGTGCGAAGCTATGCGTAACTACGTGCCTACAAAGTCAACATTGCAGCAATCGTGTGGTTGGTGTTGCGTTAAGGACGAATATTGAAGTCTTTTTTACACCATACTACGTCGGCGTGCAGCCGCGAGCAGCCAGTCTGGTTAGGGCTTTAGCCTATGAGCACTGACGCGGCGACTGATCCACCATTCGTTGTTACTCATTCGATTGAAGAATCCGATTCTCGCATAACCCCATGCATCTTCTTACTTTGGATTTTAGCGGCCCATCCCACCGATTTAAATATGCGTGCAGAAAATTGGGTCATTTAAAAAACAGAATCTTCGTAGTTTGCCAAGTCACGTACAGTTACTTTTAGAATTATTTGCTTAAAACACGAGTGGTAGCAAAGTCAAATTACGAAAGTGCAGGAAGCACGTCCGCCATATTTACCTGGTGCGTGTACACTCGCTTTCATTCATAAGGATGGCGGTCCTTATGGCGTAAGCCTCAGCATGAACTGGTATGTTAAACATCAAACTTTGAAACCCTATATTTTACCGCAGAATTGACATACACCAGCAAAATTTGGTATTTGGGGTCGTGTCATAACTATTTCACTGCATTAAATATTTTAATGACAACAGTCGAACCGTTTGGCCTCCACAGCATGTTGCTGTTGTTCTTTCCCCTCACCTGGAGATCGAACCAATGAACCGATTTTCAACATTCATTGCCTAAACCGTAGTTATGAACAAGGCCTAGGGCATTTTGAACGCCTTTTTAATGTGACTACAATATTCTTGTAGTTGTTCGTGTTGGGTAAATTTTGTCCTCACCTCCTAGACATAGCACTGAAGCGATTTTCAATTTTTTTACCTTAAAAAATAAGTATGGATGAGGAGCAGAGCTTTTTGACTGGTATTTTAATGAAACTATATACAATACTGTTGTTGTTGTTCTTGTTTGGGGATACGCCAAAGTTTGAAACCCTATAGTTTCCCCAGAAATGACATAGACCAACGAAATTCAGTACTTGGGCGTCGTGCCATAACGTTTTCATTGCATTAAAAATTTTAGTGACAATAAACGAACCGTTTGCCTCCACAGCATGGCCATTTCTTGTTGTTGTTGGGATTCTTTCCCCTCACCTGGAAATCGAACCAATGAAACGATTTTTTTTAATTTTGTAGATCAAAATAGACTAAATTGACGTTTGTGATTGCAGACTTTTAAATCAAGGAGGCGATGGATAATAGCAAAACAAGCTACTAGCAAAAAAGTAAAAACGGCCAACACTGATTTTTAAGTTTGCCACGCCGGATCACGATTTCAAACAACAAAAATTTGTCTAGAAACCATACAGAAATTTGTTTTGTACAGATTAGGTGGACGTATCTTCATTAACCAAGGCTTTTTTTTAAATCTTGGTGGTGACACGTTAACAGTAAGAGCACTATCAATATGAACGACTTAATGTTTTAAAAAATATTGCGTTGCGCCAATTGTAAATGATTTTCTCGTATTTAATGGATCTAGACACACGCTAGTGTGTCGCAGCCAAGTAGACGTTTTATTGTTCTTGGAGCTTAATTGTTAGAGCGTAATTGTTAGAATATAATTGTTGTCAGATGGCGGCTCACTAGCAGACTGTGTCTTTTAACTGAAACCAACTTATACGTGATTTCAGCATACTGGTGTAAATTCCCCATGCGGTTGAAATCTTCGCAAATCGTTTGAATCAGGTGTCTTGGGTCCAGTAACAAAGAAAAACTCAACACGAAAATGTGGGAACGTGTCCTTCATGGAGAGAAAGTGTCCTCCATAACGTTGATTTGTGTTACTGGTGACTACTAACTAGTAAACTAGTCCGCAGGCTCCCATGTTAATTCTCATAGGATATAACGACACGTCTACAGCTCATTAGGGAAATTTGCCAGATCTAAATTTCGGCAGACAGGTACAGCGTCATATGGGGAAGTGCCTTTTTCTAAAATGGGGGTTGCAGCTAGAAGCACGTGGTCCTGAAGTGGCTCGTAAGTGCAAAAGTATTGTTGTAACCATTGTTTGTATTGTCATCCAACAGTAGATTATAACATGCTTAAGTGTTACACGCTTATCGTTTCAGTACCTAATTGTCAGAATTCATTGTTGTTGCAAATAGGTGGTTCACGAAGAGACGGAGTAACTTTTATTGCAAAGGTTTGGTCGTTTTTTTTTTTTACGTTACGCGAATTCAAAATGAATTATATGGCCCACGACCCGAATAAATTTCTCATTACTGGTTCAATAAGACACACGATATCTTTTATTCCATAGGAATTGATTAGGTCCTTGCAATTATCATACTGTTACGCTCGTTATTAATTTATTTGGAATGACAATAGCAAATGTGAAAATTATGAATGAGAACATTCATACAATAAAATACGTCGAGGAAAAAAAGGTAGGGGTGACAATTACACCGTGGGATTTTTTGTACATTCACAGACCTATGAAAGTCGTAATATCCACCCAAAACCAAAACTGGTAAGAGAAGCCGCCAAGTTTACAAAAAGGGTCGGCCTTTCAAAGTAGTGATATTATTCAACCAGGGAAAGGCCGCCAAGGTTAATCCTATTAACCAAGTTAATCGCACCGAATAATACTTTGGACGTTAAATGAAAACTTGAAGATTGCTACCGAGTAGCAATCTTCTAGTTTTCATTTAATCTTCGAACTATTAGTAGGTGCGATTAACTTGGCTAATAGGATTAACCTTGGCGGCCTTTCCCTGGTTGAATGATATCACTACTTTGAAAGGCCGACCCTTTTTGTAAACTTGGCGGCTTCTCTTACCAGTTTTGGTTTTGGGTGGATATAACGATTACAAACAACGAAATCTTGGCCGAATCCTTCACTTGTTTGGTTTTGTACAAGTCTGGTTTGGTTATTGATTTTTCTGTAATAACTAGTCTTTGAAATCATGGAGGTCGTGATGTGCTAATAGAAGGACCACTAGCTAATAAAGTGGCTAACCCAATGTTTAGTTTCTTTTTCTCACTACGGAAGTTTCTGTAAAGTTTGGATGGGAGAAGTTGCCCCGTTCTCCCCCACCACCCACAGTCGGTATGGTCCTGCAGGACACAAAGCTCGCGTTGTGCGTGGAACTTTAAAATGGGCCCTGCTCCTTCTAGGTTTAAGCCATTTGGCTTAGGGCTAGACAGTTTTCCTTCCCCCAACCTCAAAATCACCTGCATACAACGTCTGAAGGAGAGTGGGCCTCGGATGGAAGAGGGGGGGGGGGGGAGAGAAGGATAATTGGGGCCGGATGTTGAGCACTTCTATGTCATATGCCCGATGTCCAGGGTTCAAACCTGTTGTTACGTTAAAACTTGCTGTACGTAAAAATGACGTAAATTTAACACAATCGTTTACCGTGTTTGGACATGATAATCCCCGTAGTAGAATCACAGCTGTGGACATAATTCGCCAAAATTCCTACCGTTTTTTGCTTCAATCTTTTGCCGATTTTAACATGCCAATTCACCATTTAAATCGTCTCGGCAAAGACCATTTTATTGGAAAAATAACCACGCAGTTAAAATAGTGAAAACTAGGCGTGGGTAACCACTGGCCCCATGATAAAACCAGAGTCGAAACAGAAATCCAGAAATCAAGCCGAGTCTTTAAAGCTGAAACAACGTGTTCAGGAAGATAATTCTAAGGGTGCACCTTACAATTAGTGAAAAAAGGTGGACGACAGTTAAGTCGCGAAGTGAGGCCCTGCAATTTAAAACAGCGACCACGATTAGAGTTAAACGTACAGGTAACAATTATAGACGAGTTGATATCAAGGAGACCAGAAAGAAGCTCGAAAGTGAGAATAAGATCACCTATGTCAAATGTGGTCCGAACAGAATCAAGCTTGAGTTGTTTATGTTTGACGCGATACAGTAGCATGAACAGACCCCCGAGAAGGTTTTAGTAAACGGGCACCATGAGTTTTAGTGAAGATTTTTTCTGGAGACTTTTTTTTTTGCTCTTTTCCCCCTATTTCTACTCCTTTCTTAGCTTTCTTTGCCCCTTTTTTGCCCTTTTCAAACCTGTTTTAGGCTTTTGTGCCCTTTCTCAGGCACCGTCACACAGCAAATGTTCGCACGAAAAGGCGATTTTTTTTTTACAAAATGGGCACCTTGTTAAAAGAGCAGGGGCAATGCCCCACTGCCCCTCATCCAGTGCGCGCCACTGACACGGTAAGTGTCGCAGACAGTGGCAGACAGTTCTGTCGCTGTGCGTGACATGGACAAAGACTGCTGCGTCAAAGTTACGTCATAATAATATTGAGGTTCGCAAGTGTTGGGTAACTCTCATCACGCGTCACTCGCACACTCCTAATGACGTTAACATAACGTGAACTTTGTTCGTGTTGCACAAGTTCAGCGATTACGTAAAAGTTTACGGTTTTCATCAATAATTTAGAGCGTGACCTGCAACCAGCCCAGGAGGAGCACTCGTGTTCATGTCAATTATGGGGTGTAAAAGATCCTGGGAATGTTACAGCAAAGTAATTGTTGTCCTTCTCCGGGGCATAACTCCGAATTTTTTTTCCCTCTTTTGTTGTTATCTGTGATAACGAAACATTCCCGTCTTTCCCTATATAATTTCTAACACAGCTCAGTATATTACGCAGAAGTTGCTAATCGATTTATATTCGTGTTAGTTTACCGCACGCACATCCATCTCCATGACAACGCAAGCAAAATTCAGCACATATTCGTAACGCTAAGTAACGAACTTAACAAATCGATCTAAACAATGGTCAAATTTTGAAAGGCGCTGAAAGAGAACTGTAGGAGACAAATTAACTTTACACAGAAGGACAGGACTGAAAGAGCGAGCAAAGCGAGCGAAATTCAGTGCATTTGCAAGGAGTACAGAAGATTAATGTGGTGCTCTGCCTTATTCAACCGTTAGACGCGTAAATGAAGTTAAAAGAAGAGCTCAAGTTAAAAAATTTGGACTCCTAAACACAAAAACAAACAAAAAATAAAAGAATAATAAATGGCTTCTGTTTCACTATGTTTAGATTATTGAGTACTAGTGAAAAGCCCAAAGTAAGGGACCGAAAATTATTTATCAACGGGGGATGAGAAGGGGATCAGCAAAAATACTGCGAGAGATGAAGTGTACAGCAAGTTACAGAATGTTAATGTGATAAATTTATTTAGCTCAACACATCCCGCAACGTACTAAAGTCGGCCTAATACCTTTCGTACACTCATGTCACGAAAATGAAAATTTTAGTACAATTTTTTTTTTTTGGGTGGGGGGAGCACAAAAAAATTCACTCACACCAAAGGGGTTGTCCTGAATTTTTTTTGTATTGATGACGACAATCCGCCAACCCACCCCGTTGAAACATACTGAACGGTCCCTAAGTTCGGGTAGCAAATGCCTGGAGGACAAAGGGCTCCAATAACTACGCAGCATTACAAAATAAGACACTAACGCAAGTATTTCCCACTTCTACGTCCAGAATCCCCCAAAATGCCCTTAATCAGCCTGACAGAAATTGTACAACAGACATTTTACTTTGTAAACATTTCTCTGAAAATAACATTTTTTTTTTGTGTGAATACTGCATCTGTATTTTCGAACAGAAATTTTACTTGTTAGTAGTACTTTGAAATCGACATTTTTAGTGAATGTTGTGTTTTTCAATTCATTTCTCTTGTTGTGGGTCATAAAATTATTGTCTGTTACTAAAACCTGTGAAGGCATTGTTTGAATCCCATCGTTTTCTAAAGTGACGTGGCTCCATTTATAAACCTCCATTTAAAAACGACGTTAATTTGACTAGGCCTATTTCCGGTTTTTTTTATCTTCCCTTTCTTCGCTCTTTATTTGCCCTCTCCTCCCCGCTCTCTCTCCCCTCCCCTCTCTTCCTCCTCTCCTCCTCCTCTCTTACCCATCTCTCCCCACTCTCCTCCGCCGTCATTACCCACTTCTCCCCATCCCATCTTCCCGCTTTCCCCTCTCCTACCCATCTTCCCATCACTTCCCATAACTCTCCTCCCCTCTTCTCTTTCTCCTATCCTCCTCCTTTCCTCTTTTTGAAACTCCTGTCAAAAAAAAAAAAAGAAACGACATCATATCAAAAACCAAACTTGGTAACGAGGCTGGCAAGTCGAGATCGAATGATTCGAGCCATCTAAGAAGTGATGTCAACAGACAAAAACTTTCGCCAAGTTCCATCCTACCGACTACAATCGTCAAATTTTCCTTTGCGTTATTAGTCGGTGAGATGGAACTTGACGCATGTGTTCGCCTATTATTAATATTGCTCCTTTGAAGACCCGAATCAATCTCTACTAGGCGGTCTCTTTACCAGTTTTGGTTTTTATTACGTTAATAAAATATATCGTGAAGTCTCTCAATGCATTAATAAAAATCTAAGAAAATATATCTATTGTAGGACAGGGTTGTTACAAATATAATCAAGTGATTATAATAATTAATTATAATCACGATTATAATCACTTGATTCAAATTGAAATTCACCTGATTAAAATCAGGACCAGGTTTGGCACAAAACTGTTGATATACAAGTACAAAAGAACTTAAACAACCAAAATAAAATACACTGCTGCTGAATCATCTACAGTCAGGTACGCACTAATGTACCTTTACGAGGCAACTAGCAACTGCAGCTGACGTAGCAACTCCAATCCTTTTGTAGCAATCGGTGACAGTGCTGTGGTTGGGATCTGTTGCGATCGTGTAACCAGTGAATGTGCGTAAAAACAAAGTGTTTTATTTTTATTACAGGTATTAAAGTTGTACTAATATCTTTATTATTATTATTTTACTGCAGATGGATTAGCGTGTGTTCAATGTGAAAACTGTGAAGCCAATTCGTATAAATACATCCCACCATCTTCAGAATGCACAAACCCGGAACACACACATTGTTTGAAGGCCGTAATAGTTCACAATGGAAAAGGTAAATAAATATTACACCGTTAGCCATTTTACGGTTGTATTGGCACTGTAAATTTGACATGCACGAGATAACAGGAAGTAAAATTCTGGTATTGAACAACACGAATCAAGTTATCCGAATCGAAATTTTGGACAGTTCGTAAACTTAAGGACGCTAGATGAAACCTCCCACTATTGGAGTATGTTGTGAATACACATTTGAATTCAAATTCTATTAATAATAATAATTGGGAATACAACTGATAGCTGAAAGAATTAATTCTTTCGTCGAACCTAACAAGTTTTACCATTATACAAACGTTATAAACCAACTGGACTAAAATTAGAAAAAAAATTATTCATTTTCATTGAAGTAACAAGAATGCAATTATGAAAATAAACCAAATTCACCTTTACAACTTTATCCGTTTGGTTTACGCAAGAAGCTGTTTTAGAACGACTTTATTTTTAAAATGCATGTAAAATGAGGATAAATGCATATAAGATGGACGTTTGACTTGATTTATTCTCGGTGGGGAGACAGGTTGGTCATGCCCAAACCCATAATGATTTCAATGCTAAACAACCTGGAAAACCAAGAAAACCTGGACAACTCGGCGAATTTAACCCACGTTTCAAACTCAACTCAAGTAGCTCACTGATTTCTCACTAACAAAAAAAAATACCCTGGAAAACTCGGGGAATTTAAGCCACATCTGAAACTCAGGGAGTTAACTGATATTTCACCAAATTAGAAAAAAAAACATGAAGAACTCAATGAATACAAACTACGTTTGAAACTCAACTCGGACAGCCTACTGATTTTTCACAAAAAAATACCTGGAAAACTCAAGGAAAATTTAAACCACTTTTGAAACTCAACTCAGGCAGGGCACTGATTTTTCACCAAGAAATAAAAAAAAAACCTGGAAAACTCAAGGAATTTAAACACGTTTGAAACTCAATTCAGGGAGTCTTTGTTGAACAAATTCGTTTACTATACAAGTTTCGTCTGCGGTGCCACAATAGAATGAAACGATTGTCCTTTGTTGATAATTCACCATTAAAATCTTTAAAATTTTGATAATCCAAACAAAATGTTAAAAAAAATTCTCTTATTTTTCAGAAACCATATTGCGACAGTGTTCGCGGGAGCTTCCAGATGGAAAGTGCAACGAGACAAGTGGAGGAAAAACGTGCGTGTATATTTGTGAAAATGATGGTTGCAACGCAGCTAATACCCACAACCCCCTGCGACATTGGATCATTCCAGTGGGGATTCCCCTATTTTCACTCTACGGACTCAAAATAATGCTTCCATTATTCGTGTATTGAATTGGCCAACAATTTGTTTAATTCGTGACAGTGTAAACACGACAGCATAACTTACATGGAGGAGTGGTATCCTCGTGAAGTGAATAATGGTGCTGAGCGAGCACCTGGAAAGCAAGCAAAAATACGAAATATGGAAGGAAGAGTTTGGAAGAGTTTGGATTGCTAATTTGAACATTACAGATACACGGAGAAAAGATATCTCTGATGCGATTGGGACTCGAGCTCAGAATATTCCGCCTAAATCTGTTTTGCAGGGCGACCCTACAGCTCAGCTTCGCATATACCTGTAAAAAAAGCTCCCCGGCCTGAAGAAGGTGGCACACACAGGGTTGAAAATTTCTGTTAAATTATGACACAGAAGACCTGGTAATTTGTTTACTACACTACGTACCGTAATGCGTCAGATGAGCTGCAGAGCCAAATGATCACAGACGCGAACATGTTTCAGATGTAATGATAATGGACATATAACACCTTCCGATCAATTATCGGCTTGGGAACGTATTTTTTAATAAATTTCGGACGTCATCTAAAGCAAAATAATGCTTGTGTAGTTGAACCGGCTCAATTTTGAACGTTAAAGTAAGGAGATGGGCAAATACGGGGATGTCAATCGGGAAACCACTGATTACCACAGGGAGCCAAGATAATGTCCAAAAGGGGCCAGATGAGATCCCACAGCCACCAACACTTTTACTGTTGTTACTGGAAATAAACTGGCAGGTTTTTGCGCCATAATTTTGCAGAAATTTTTAACAGTGCAGCTCTAAAGCAAATAAATGCGGCCAGGTGGTATGGCCCATCTTAACCAATTTTCGACTAACACATTTACGACGCAAATGTAAAAAAAAAATAATAATAATTCGTAAATCGGCGAAGTATGTTTACATCGATTTAGACGAATTTTTAAAAGTTTTCAATGCGAAAGTAATCATGTTGTAAAAAATATTGCATATCAAACAACGATACAGTAAATAAAAATTACAGAAGCATGAGAGTGGCTGGCTACGTATGGGTTTTAAAGGATATAAAAAAAAACAATTTTATGTGTCCCAAACAGAGGTTGCAGTGGGTAAGAATGTGCGAAAATTATAGTTGTAACCGTACTTGACAGGTTTTCATTGTTTAAAAGTGTGGCTTCGAAATGACTTGTGTGTCACAGCGTTTGAGGTTAACGCCCGTATGTGCAGTGAATGCTTAAGACTGACTTCAACATTAAAGTT
The DNA here is from genome assembly GCA_023313725.1 of Lithobius niger. NCBI lineage: Eukaryota > Metazoa > Arthropoda > Chilopoda > Lithobiomorpha > Lithobiidae > Lithobius > Lithobius niger. The sequence continues at coordinate 19,043 of JAHWFP010270905.1, read as the reverse complement.
TAGGCTATACTTCAGGAGGAAATAAATAAAAGAAGAAAGAAAGAAAAATTCGGATTAATAAAATAAAAACAGAAGGGATACTTTTTTTCTCAAAAATATTAACAGCAGCTCAGCAAACATAACGGTGCAGAAGCCTATCTTTAACTGCACTTCAACTGAAATGGAAGGAACAGCGCGTAATCAAAGACTCCCAGAGATGCGGGGAACCTAACCCTCAGGTGCAACTCTAGCCGTAAAGGTTGCTCGAAGCTGAACTTTAAAAACTGGGAATTCTAGGTGTTTCTTTAGCACGAGTCGATCCTTAGTAAATGGTTCGCATACGACTCGTACTTTAGCACGAGTCGTCCTAAAGAATCAAGTCGTTCTAAAGTACCAGTCGATCTTTGGTTATGGTTAAGGAAAATTGGAAATTAGCCAATAGCGAAAATCGTACACTAGAAATAACGTAATTCAGTAAGCCACCTTTATGCACTTACGTTTCGTCGGAGTGGCATGACCCTGATTCGAACCAGCTACCCGGTTCGCCCTCAGATCACTTGCATAGTGCCTCAATCGAATGGAGCCCTGGTCACGGTTGTGACCTTAATAACAGGTTGAGTGAGTTATCTTTATGCCAGTGGAGGATGTGGCCATAGCGATTAAGGCGCTATGCAAGTGATCTGGGGGCGAACTGGGTAGCCGGTTCGAATCAGGGTCATGCCACTCCGACGAAACGTAAGTGCAGAAAGGTGGCTTACTGAACTTCGTTATTTCTAGTGTATGATTTTTGCTATTGGCTAATTTCCAATTTTCCTTTATATTATTTCCAGCGATTTATGTCTATTTATTTAGTTATGGTTTGCATAAAATTCGTACTTTAGCACGAGTTGTCCTAAAGAACCAAGTCGTCTAAAGTACCAGTCATTCTTTAACCAACCGTTTCGTATTTTAACTTAAACCTTAGAACGAGTCGTGGTAAAGTACTCACTGCACATACTAAGTATAGGTTATCTCCTGATTCCCGAGTGCTGAGAACTAACAATGTCGAGGGCCGCAGGCCCGAGCGATTGTTAGTAGGGCATCCAATCCCGAGACATATTTGTAATCCCGGGATTTCGGGATTCTTTTCTCTCAATCCCGGGATCCCGGGGTTAATCCCGAAATTTCGGGATTTATTCTTATGATTTTCAATGGCTAAAAAATCACATGAACGAATGTTTGCGTTTGATAACTTCATTGTTTAGAAATACTCACAAGGTGAAAACTAAAGTGAACGCAGATAGTTAGTAGCATATTCTTCTTTTATTTTAAATGTCTTGCTATTTTTCCCAAGTTTAAATCAATGGGAATGTTTTGAATTTGTTATTTTTTAATTTAGTTGATACATTTTGCACTCTATAGACTGGACTGCAGTTACTGCAACCCGGTGACAATATATCCACGAGCAACTGAAAAAAAACCTGCTGACGTCATGGCTGACATTGGAATATATAGGCGTAAACACCAAGAGTTATGGTTCAAGGACCACGCTAGTGGTCCTCCCTCCAAGTTCAATAATTGTCACTTCATTGTAACTTCATTGTAAGAAAGTCATTGTTTAACTCGTGTATTGTTGTTACATGGCCACTAGCTTTGGAACTTTATCTGAAACCAGAATTGAGCATATTTAATGATAATGAGGATAAATACCTAGCGGGCAGTGGGCAGTGGCAAAAATAAGACGCCAAAAAAAAAATTACAAAAGAATTGATATCTAAAACAAAACCCACAAGGGTGAAAGAACCCGCCAAGTTTCACCAATCAAAGTAGTGATATCAGAGCCAAAAAGGCTGCCACCAAGTTACTACATTAGTTGCCAAGCTAATCCCACCGACTATTACCTCACACGTTAAATCAAAAACTTGACCAACTTGGTCAAGTTTTTGATTTAACCTTTGATCTAATACTCGGTGGGATTAGCATGGCAACTAATGTTCAGCCATCTGAGGATAAATAACTATGCGACAGAAAAGGCTGAAACTTGTTTAATGGGGAGACTTTGGTGGCCTGACAACACAAAAGTCACTGTTAGACACATAGCTTAACATTTTCTTGTTGAAAAAACTACCTGAATAACGTTGATGTTTGTCTAATTACTACTATTAACTACTACTGGTAACGCTTTTTTGTATCACGAAAATAAATTCTTTCATGCGGTGAATAAAGCTGGATCTTAGCTCATTTTACAGGTATTGCTCTGGAGATGTGCCTTTTTCATATGGACTTTTATAATTGGTCAAGTGGTTCAGGGGTTAGGGAGCTCCAAACGTCTAAATTGATTGTTTTACATTGTTTTAAACATTGTTTTTATGCAACAATACCAAACTGACAATTAAATAAATTCGTGCATTTGCAAGGAGATACTGCAATACTAATAAAAATGCTAATCAAATGAAAAAGGTGATTGCTGTCCTCAAAATCTAACGAAACCAAAAAAAAAGAAAAAAAAAGAAAAAGAAATGGACCAGAAAACTAGATTGGCGTTTCCATCTAATAATTACTAATAAAAATAATTGGATTTCATCAATTTGTACCAAAAAAATCTGATATCTACCCCAAAACAAAACTTGTTAAGGATTCCCGCCAAGCTTTTCAGCCATGGGACGTCGTGATATCAAACGCCAAGCTCTTTGGCCCAGCTAATCCCACCGACTAATACTTCAAACGTTAAATGAATAATTGAAAATTGAGCAGTAAGCAATTTTCAGATATTTCATTTAACCTTCGAACTATTAATCGGTGGGATTAGCTTGGCGAAAGAGTTTGGCGTTTGATTGGACTATACTACTAAACTTTGCCCGAATTAAACCAGTCACATGGCTGGCAACGGACAGAGAAGAAAGATGCAATGCATTTGTGCGAATTGTAAAAGTGGGCGCTAACGAACTGATTAGCAGTTAAAATCATTTAAGGATTAAAATGCGGATGTAAGCCTTAAAAACGCTTACTGCTCTGAAAAGACAGATATATGAAGAAGACATGTATGCCATCAGCACAACAACTAGCCAGAATAAATGGAGTTACCGGGCAATCATTGTTGTCTGTCGTCAGGACATTTATTCGGTCTGTAATGGACTATCATTTGCTCTTTTTGTATCCATACCAGTGTTACCTTCGTTCTCTGCAGGTCACGGTTAATGATAGCCTTCGTGTAATCACGTGGTGTCTTGTGAGCACGTCTGAACAGGCATTGTGGGTAGAGAGTGGTGAGCCGCCGCTGCATGTGTGCGCCAAAGAATTGCATGCTGTGCTTTGTGTACGGAACATTAGTAGGGAACAACACGACTTGGTGGGCAAGATTATTACAGACTACTGTAGTCTAGGTCCGATTGCATGCAGTTTGTTGGGGTCTCCGGGCTATGGGGCTACCCTGCCGTTGGGGGTGTCATCTGTCCCTTATCTGATTGTTGCTGTAGTTTGTCGTCCGTATATTCCGTAGGGATGGTGCCCAGGTCTGCTGTCTGTTTTTTCACCAGTTGTGAGCGAGAGTGGTGGTGAGTCACTGTTTTGTGAAGTTTTTTGCTACGCGTCCTTCGCACGAGAGTTCGGAGCTGGGGTGTGGTCATTGCCATCCCCACCCTGAAAATAGCTCGGAAGTACCGACTGGTCCATGTGTCATCAAGCACGATGTGTGAATTGTGTGCAATTTCAGCGGCCCTAGATAGGGTTTCAGAACTGGGGCTGTCAGCGGTGATTGTCTACACAGATTCAATGTCTGCTGTATCGATTCTGCGGAGAGCGATCACCAGATTGGATCTGGTGGTTCCTTTGGTTTATTCTATTTGCAGAAAGCTGTGGGCGGCGCTCTCCTTAGGTGTGATCTTTCTCAGGTGGGTCCGGGGTCATGCTGGATTGCCGGGCAATGAGCAAGCTGATGGTCTTGCCAAGCAGGCAGCAGACGTTAGGATAGACTGTCTACAAGTCCTCAGGTCTCCAGAGTCGAGATGCCTTGCACTAGTGTCTGAATTCATGGAAGTGTGGAAGGTGGAATGGTGCAATCCATCCACTGGACGGGGTTGTACCAGGTCCAACCTATGTGTCATCGGTCTTCTGTCTTGGATGATTTTTCGAGGACGGATGCAAAGATCCTGTCATGTCTTTGTACCGGTCACACACTCCTACGGGCCCATCAGTTCCGTCTTGGGGGGACAGTCCAGTTTGTCTTGTTTACCTTACGTGAACATTTTCTGCTGGTGTACAGAGTCTTTCGGATGGAACACGTTGCCCTGCTGCCTTTCCTCCGAACACATCCAACTTTTGAGCGTCTCGTTTCCACTTCCAGTGGCAGAGCCGCTATTGGATGACTATGGGGAGTTGTTCGGTTTGTCCGTGATACGGGTCTCGAGTTATAGTGAGTCACCATTCCTTCCCCTCTCCGCCTCCCTTCGTTGGAATATGATACATGAGTGTTCCTGGGTGTGTATGCATAGGGGTCTGTAAGTTAGTTACTTCTGGAGTTTGGTTGTTCAAATGATGTGTTATACCAGATGTATTGTTGTTTAGCGGGGAGCACATCACTTTAGATCCAGGCTCCCCGGAACAAATTAATCAATCGATCAACAAATGCGCTAAGGAGAGTGCAAGCAAGTGAACAGTCGCCGTCCTGGTAGCACTTCTTCTTACAAGTAAGATACGGAAACTATCAAATGTCAACCAAATTAACATTTGCAACCCCTCTTTTTAAAATGCACGTACGCAGTAAAAAAAAAGTATTATTTTTTTCAGTCGACGTAAAAAAAAACTAGTTTCTTATTGCCGCTGGAAAATATCCATAACCTATTAATTTTGCATTCATTGTCCCAATGGATGTGTCTCCCTGGAGATTTCTTAGTTGCTTGTAGCTGCCTGCTCGGTAACCCTACCGCACCTGTGCGGCGCGGTCCTCCTCTATAAACGCGAGAGCATGAAGACTTTCACCATTCATTTTCCTGCCTCCACGTCACCTTGTCTCCCACCTTTCGTTTGTAATCTGGATTTCTTCTCGCCAAAGATGTTGCTTGCTCACGGCTTGACCGCTGACTCTTCCGTCTCTGCTGCTGCTCGCTCTCGTGCTGTTGCTTCAGTTTTCGTTCCCAAAAACCCTGACCGCCACCACTGGCTTTCGGCTTTGGACCTCACCGCCCCGTCCGTCTCGTTCCCGGTGGACCCTCCTCAACTTTCGGTCCCCCCTGGTCGACGACTCTCCACTGCAGGCCGGCCAACATACTCCACCACCTTTCGACTTGGATGCCATCCAAGATGAGCTCCGTGTTGCCAAGAAGACTTACTCTGACGCCAAGGGCAACTTTTGTCGAGTTTCGGAATTCTTTAAAACAAGACTGTTCCCGAAGTGGTCCGTTAAACCTTTCGTCAAACTCTTCTCTCCGGTGCAATAATTCCATCACCCGCAGTGAAGTGGATCACTTGGTCAAGTCCGCAATCCGAAAGCACACTACCTCTACCCCAGCTCTCCCGTCTTCCTGTTCATCAACAGTCCGTCGGGAACACACCAATGAGTGGGTTGCATCAACTTCAAGTCATGAAAGCCGAAAGAGGGCATCTCATTCCGACCATCATGCTGTTAAGAAGCCTCACTCGTCGGCTGAAGCCACGACCTTTCCTGCTCCACTCCCCTCGTTTCTAAGAACCAGGAACAAGCCCTCACCGCTTTCACTTGCAGATCATGCTCTGCTTTCGTGTAAGGACAACCCAAAACAAATTCACTCTCCGGACGACACCGTCGACCAGCTAACCATCCCATTGGCCCTCCTTCTAAAAACGGTCGAAGACACCATCCCCGACTGTTTTTTGTACAAGCTCTTGCAGTCCGCTGATGCTACCATCATTAACTGTGGCCTCAAGATGGGTTTTGGCTTTTCTCTCTGGGACCGAGTCGCAAATCTCCGTAATCTCTTGGGTCAATCAACTACCCTTCTCACTTGCATCCTCCAGAACGGAGGCTCCTTGCTCAGAAAGGCGATCCACTCGAGTTGGATAAGGATCCGCTGGCTCCCCGTTCTGGGAGGGAATCAAGCTGCTTTTGCCCTTTCGGTGAGGGATGCTGAGGTTAAATTGAACTTCGGCATGGCTCTGAACATCCCCAAGAAGGCTGAAGTTCCCACCCATTTCTTATTTGACAATGACGAATGTCTATGCATGAGCCTCCAGGTGGCATCCCAGGCAGACGTGCTCAACACCGCAGTTAATGCCCTGTGTGAAAAGTTTTGGCAGACTCAAGCCCTGAAGAAATCAGGAACATTTCGTCTCTAATCTCCCAGCTTTTCCAGACAGCTAGCTTTGGGACATAATTATCATGCTTTGAACTAGTCAACGAAAACCCTTTTCAATAACATTCTTCTTCTCCGGGAAATCGCCTGAAGCTCGGCAACCAACCTGAACGACTCAAGGAGGCATGTCTCCGCAACCAATCAATTCACGAGACAGAGTCTTTATGACGTGGGCTGATCCCGACTTTCGCTCACACTTGGACATCTACAGAAAGCTGAAACCACAAAACCCAACTCGTCCTTTCCACGGCCCTTTTACAAGAACCTGAAGCCACTTTCGACCCAACCCTCGTCACACCATTGGAAGAAGCCGCGAAGCCCCCCTCTGAACTCGGGAAGAAATGAAAGCACTGAACCCCCCATACAGGGCCAGCTCTTTTGGAAAGACCAAGCCGCACGACCCCATCCACCATTTTCAACGAAAGGTCAACACAAGCGTGCCTCTACTCCAGACTGAAGAAGCCGTTGCTCCTCAATGGAAGGCAGGAGCTCCTTTCGCAAAGGCCACTGACACCACACATCTCTCGAATCTCCCCGTGGGAGCAAGACTAAGACACTTTCTTCCAGCATGGCAAGATTTGACATCCAACAAAGAAATCCTTTCGATTATTCAACACGGCTTTCGGCCAAGCTTTTTATCCAAGCCCGCTTGCGGCCTCTCCATCATAGGAATTTGCCCCGCTAGAAAACGAAGCCTTTTCGCCCGAAATTCAACGACTGCTTTCCAAGGATGCCATCCATGTATGTCACAACCCCGGACCTGGGTTTTACAGCTCGGTTTAAATGCGGCCCAAGAAGACCGGCGGCAACTGACTGATCTTCAATCTAAAGCCGCTCAGCAAGCTCATTGCCAACGAGCACTTCAAAATGGAAACTTTGGAATCAATCAGGCTTTCATACAAACAAAACGATTGGACGACTTCGATCGATCTAGAAGATGTATACCTCCCCTTACATCCAGCTACCAGCCATTACTTTGGTTTCATTTACAACCAAAAGGTTAACGAATTCTGTTGGCTCCCGTTCGGTCTGAATGCTGTGCCCAGGATCTTCACCCTCATTCTAAAGCGGATTCTAGCAAAATTTCACCAACAACAAATTCAAGCAAGCACTTATTTAGACGACTGGGCCTTGAACGGCCAAAACCCGACGCAATTAAAAGTTGACAGGGACCGTGCAATCAATCTCCTCAACCGCCTGGGCTTCGAGGTAAACCTGACAAAGTCACGTCTAATACCAGCTCAAACATTCATCTTTCTAGGCGTCTCGTTCAACCTAAGATCTGCAACCGTGGCGCCTTCCCCAGACAGAATGGAAGACCTCCTCCATTACATTCGTCAGTTTCGCCAACAATCCTCCCACTCCCTCAAAAGACTAAATTTCCTAATCGGAAAACTGTATGCCATGGCAAATCTTGTCCCTTATGGACGCTGGATAATCAAAACTTTTCATCACCACCGAATTGACAAATGGTCAGACCTTCAAGATCAACCGAATCAATGTCAACCTCTCGACGTGGACTTCCCTCTCGAATCCCTGCTCTGCTGGTCAGTCATCAAAAACCTATCTCAATCAGTACCTCTCCACGAACCACTTCCAAACTGCCTCCTCTTCACGGATGTGTCTCAGGAGGCACATCCGTGAAACAAGAAGTCTCAGGTCTGTGGACGCCTCAAGACCGAGATCACACCAACATCCTCGAACTCAAAGCAGTCTTACTGGCTCTTCTACAGTTTCAATAACTGATCCAGAATCAAGTCGTACAAGTCCAAGCAGACGACACGACCGCTCTCGCCTACATCCTCAAAGAAGGGGGAACGAAGTCACTTCAACCATTTTTCATTTTTGCATAATAAAATAACATCACATTATTACCCCTCCACATCCCAGGGAACAGGAATGTGACGGCAGACTCTCGCCGGAGCCCCCCCCGGCCCCCACCCAACCCCACAGGCGAATGGACCCTAAAGAAATCCATCTGTGCATATCTCTTCAACATTTGGAGCACACACACGATTGACCTATTCTCCACGAGGCACAATGCCAGACTTCTACATTTCATCAGTCCGATCCCAGACGAAAAAGCGATTGCAGTAGACGCCCTAACCTTCCCATTGCAAAATGTGTATGTTTACCTGTTCCCTCCATTCAAACTGCTTCTGCAAGTTCTTCAAAAGATAGAAATATCTCAAAGCTTCGTCCTTCTCATAGTTCCCCTGTAGCCATCAGCAGCAGGGTTTCCCCATCTTCTAAACCTCACTGTTGACACACCCCAAGAAGTCTGCCTCTTCTGCCAGATCTTCTATCACAACAGAAAGGATCCAAGCTCCACCCAAACCTAGCCAATCTAAACCTTCACGGGTGGCTTCTATCATCAAACTCCTTAAGAAGGCTGGAATTTATCAAGACGAGGTTAACCGCATTGCTTCAAAAGCAACCAGGTACTGAACAAACAGAATGTACGACAGTCACTGGACAATATGGTTTCACTGGTGATTCAGAAGGAAGATCAATCGAATCGACCCCCCCCCCCCACCTTTACCAAGTCTACCGAGTTTCCTCAACGACTTATTCAAGGAAGGGTAAAAAGGCTCAACCATCCTCGTCTACCGCTCTGCACTGAACTGAGTTTTTAAAGCAGCAAACAACACATCCCTTCTCGAAGACTACCGCATTTTTTCAACTCTGATCAAGTCTTTTGAAATGGAACGCCCAACAACAAGACGACTATTTCCTGACTGGGATTTATCCATAGTCTGCGATTCTTTGATGCAAGACCCATATGAACTGATGCAAGACAGCTCTCTCCACCTTTTGACACGGAAACCATCATCCTAATCACACTAGCCTCTAATCTTCGCTGCAGCGAAATCCAAGCCTTGTCAGCAGACCCGGCCTACTGCCTTTTTGTTCCAATTTTTCTTCTGTTACTCTTATCCCACGAGCAAGTTTCCGAGCAAAAACTCAAAACCTCCGAACCATCACAACCTATTATAATTCCTGCACTTTCGAACATTCTCGGGAATGAATCCGAACGCCAACTATGCCATATACGTGCACTTCGGTTGTACATAACATGAATTTCTCACGAAGAAATCCGAAAAAGAAGAAATCAATTGTTTTACTCGTCGATTCATCCTCCGGTGAAACCACTGCTGCATTAATTGCAAAATGGATAAAGAAAACAATACACGCAGCTTACGATAACAACGACGGCTCAAGCGACAGTATAAGAGTAACAGCACATGAGCTTCGGGTCATCTCAACATCATGGGTTCACCACAACGCCACTCCAAACCAAGAGATCTTGGCAGCTGCATCCTGGCACACTACCTTCACTTCACATTACCTCACAGACATGTCAAGACAAGCAGATGGACTACACTGGCTGGGATCGATTGTCACAGCCAGAACTTTGATCAATCCCTCTTAAGCACTCAAAACGAAGCAGAAGCAAGCCCTCCTCAAAACGGAAGCAAGCCACACTCAAGACGGGAGCAAGACCAAAAAACCAACGGTCCTTTTCAGGGCCACCACTTTTTCTGAAAGAGATCCAAATTACTGTTTCATCACTTGTTCTGAATAAAGTGCGAATTTTACGCATTTTTGGGGGGAAAGCATCCTCGTAACCAAGGGCACTCGTCAAAGCGGTGCCCGCCACTGTCACTTTGACGAGGTCTCCTGTTAATGAAAAATTAACAGGTTATGTATGTTTTCCAGCGGCAGTAAAAAAGTTCATTTTGCCGGCCCTCCTGACTGGCTGGCTAAAAATGGTTTCTTTTGCCTGGAAAAACCTACATAACCAAACCCGCCCTGCCTCCCCTCTCGAGTCACCACCTGACACTTTGAGAGGAAAATAAATGGTGAAAGCCTTTGTGTTCTTGCTTTTATAGAGGAGGACCACGCCACGCAGGAGTGGTAGGGTTACCGAGCAGGCGACCACAAGCAACTAAGAAACGTCCAGGGAGACACATCCATTGTGACAATGAATTCAAAATTTATTGGTTATGATATTTTCACAGGCAAAAGAAACCATTTTTAGCCGGCCAGTCAGGAGGACCGGCAAAATGGACTTTTTCTTTCACGGTCCCTAAATAAACTATTGTTTCGATATTTCGAACTTTGACAGCATGATAGGAAACCAACCACCAGTACAAAGAGGAATAGGAAATGTACAAATGCCACACAGTACAAATACATGTCTTTGTTTTACGAACTAAGCGAAATGCTCGTTGTTGGGTGAAACGGAAATTTCTTATTTCCGAAGAGCCATTGGAATCGAGCAACAATGCTTCCGCGAGGGTAACAATGACGAAGAACGTTAATAACAACAGCAATGTGGGTCGGTGGTTGGAATGCCACATGGTTTAAACATTGTTTAGGATTATAAGCCAGATATAAACCTCTTTCTTCCAACAATGATATGGTGAATAATGTCGGTTGTGGCATGTCACTCATCCCGGGTTTTCCGCTTGGATTTCTTCAGCTAAATTGTCACTCTCATCGTCGTGGGGCAGTAACCTAGTTTGGGTTCGTGCTCCCTAAAAGTAAAAACAAAACAAAACTCGGTCACAAGAATAAACCTCGAATACTTCGGGAGTATTGTTACAACCTGGAATACTTCTCAAGCAACTTATTAGCCTTTCATTGTTGGAACAAGAGGGGAATATCTATTACTTGTATTACCACGCGCCAACACGTACGGGTGGAAGGCAAACGGTTTGCAACGCTAAAAGTATTCTGCAAGCATTTTCCTCATTACGACAACTAAAATGATGCAGTATTTACCTTGTCAAAAATATTTACAATTAATAATACCACTTTAGAAGGAAATTATTTAAATAAGTTTATAGTAATTTGCTAGCAGGCCCAACTTCACATGATCCATCAACCAACCATTACAGGCATGCTGGGGAGTGTCTCAAATTTCAGTTTTTGAAAAGGTTTATAAATATTCCACTAAACCTTGTCAAACTTTTGTGAACATTTTCAAAAACTCAAATTTGATTCATTTTCCAGCAAACGTGTGTTGGTGGTTGATGAATTTGGTCTGCTGCCAAATTACTGTAAGTTTTTAAGGAATTCATTCTGGGTCCCTACGTAAAAATTTTGGTTAATTTTTTATATCAGACACAACAAATACTAAGACTTGGCGGCTGAACGGATTTTCATGAAATCTGGTGCGTGGAAATTTCAATAAAATTTATCAAGAACTATAATTTTTTTTCTGTATTCAGTTATGGATTTACAAGTTTAACTACGAAGTAATTGCTTGTATGCAGTGGCTGCTTCCTTACATTATAATTTTCAAAACTGAAAACAACAAAACTGAACATAATAATGCAACTAACAAGACAAATTAATTAAAAAGTGCACATTTATTAGGGAATGATACCTGACAGCTTTCATGCGTTTTAGTTTCTTTTTATTTCCACCAATTTTTTCAAGTTCAGTTTCTTTTGAAATAAAAAAAAAAAAACTTTCATATCATCGAAATCAGTGGTGCAGACGGTGGATAGATGATATACTATTTTGATAATAACTGCCTAATTTCCATGCTGTTAATGTTTGATTTTTGATGACGATGGTAGGTTTATTTGCAAGATAATAGCAAAAGGGTACAGGTGGGGTTTTGTTAAGGTAGGCGGTGTTTAAGGTGGGAGTGAGGGGATTGAGAGTGTGGAGTGGGAGTAGGGCCGGGATGGGTCTGTAAACTTAATTCATGACCGGCCCCATGCGTAGCACGGGTTTCCTCTAGTGAATACGTATTGATGTAAAATGCACACAAGTTTCGGTCTAAATGCATGTCAAACATCCTTCTGGTGAAACTTTGTTTTCCGATCCTGAAAAAGTAGATGAAACTTTTCATTCCACTGATTATATTTTGGAGGTGTTGACAAGACCAAAATGAGTGCCACACAACTTGCAAACTACGAGCTCTAGAACAACGTTGTTCTCTTTTATAAGCATACGCCTATGCACTTGAGTAGCTGGAATATGTATTTGTAGGAAGGATGTATTTGTATTCAATGTTATATATAATTACAAACAAAAACAACACGTGTTCCGTAAAAAAAGGGGGTTATATGATTGAATTTTCACTTGTTGAAATGTACACGGATAAAAATTGATGATTTTTAATTGAAGTAATCAAATGTACAATTGAGAAAATTGCATCTGTTTAGGTGCTTTACGTTTAAATATATGATTGGTTAAGCACAACAGCACCTAAACAGATACAATTTCCTCAATTGTACGTTTGTTTATTCAATTAAAAATCATCAATTTTTATCCGTGTACATTTTAACAAGTGAAAATTCAATCATATAACCTCTTTTTTACGACACACGTGACGTTTTTGTTTGTAATCCGTGTACCTTTTTGGAGCTTGATTTACCTAATCAAGCTCCTATATGCTAGCAAGCGAAGTCGGCTCATGTATGACTCTGCATCACCCAAGACATGGCCACCTACAGTAAAGGCCGTATCATCTTTACCTTCCACAATGCTCCGCTAGAAGGCGAAACAAATACCTACGCGACAAGTTTGCCAAGTGGCGTCGTCGGTTGGCAGAATTTGGCACCCTCGTCCGTTAATTTGAAATTTCGCCGATTGGTGTGGAGATGGCAGCACCTAGCAAACATGCGCTTGCTTCTATGTCAATTGTTGATTTTAGTTGCCTTTTTTGGTCTGATACGATACAGCCTTTAATGTAGGTGGCTTTTCCAAGACTGCTTTTCCTAAATAAATTGGACTTCGCATGCGCCGACTCTGACGTCAGTTGTGTTCTTTGTTGCATCATGTATTTGTTATCTCCCGCCTGGGAATCTGGCTGTTGCAGGCATAGGGCCTTAGGGCTTCGGCAGGTGACCAGGAGTGGTTAACGCTCGTTAAACCCTTTAACCCTTTTTTTTTGTTATCTCTAATATCAACATAGCTGTCGTTGTCGATCTGACTCTGGACCACGAATGGACGCAACTCTGGACCACCTGGACTAACAAACTAGTGAATACTTATTATGAAACGTAAGTGGGACTACTCCGAACGTAAAAATTGTATTCGAATGTATTAAGCTACAATTGGCAATGTGAAATTTACGGATTAACATTTATCTCCGGCGATGATTTTCCCAATATTCCGCACGCCGTTGCTCATGAAAAATAATTTCGGTACGCTGCCGCTGCCCGCCGTCGTTAATTTTTCGGCGCGTCACGCCACTAGGTAGTTTTGCATTTTAATTCAAAATTTCAGTTTTAATTTTTTAACGAGTTTTTCACGATCTGAGGAACCTTAAAAACAAAAAAAGGTAAGAAAGATTAAAATCCTTGATGGGCCGGCCCGGAAGGGCACCTTATTTTTTTTTTCGTAAACAGTTCCGATAGGCGGGTTGTTATAGTCAGTTTCGTGTAAGAATTTCATACAGAAATACATAAACTGCTTATGCAAAAAATCGCGACATTATTATTTTCATAGACGAAAGACAAAGCTCTCTATTAGATGGTACCGATCGGCGGGTTGTTATTGTCAGTTTCGTGTAGTTTCAATGTTATTGTCAGTTAGGTTAGGTTAGGTAAATTTGGGGTTTTGTATTTCATACTGAGGTAGTTAACTGGTTGGGGTTTGGCATTTCATACTGGGGCAGTTAATTGGTTAGGTTATTTTAATGATGATTTAACGAGTTTCCTCAATTTGGAACCAATTTGTAATGCCTTCCGTGAAAATTAAAGGTAGGTTTTTTTCTCTTTTTTTCGAATTTCGGGCCATGTGAGTAAAGGGAACATGGGAAGAAAAAGGGCTATCGTCCGATTTTTTTTTTAATGGACTAAGAATTACCTGCTGAGTAATGTTTTCCTCTTCCATTTTTGGGGGAAAAGCACCGTTTGACCGTGGTGAAGGTCCAAACTTAGCACTGCACTGCGCCAGAAAGCATGAAACTGGGCAAAAGTCCGGCAAGTGAAACGCCAAACTCCAACCAGTTCATTACCTCAAGTGAAATGCCGAAGCCGGTTCCTAACCTAACCAACAATAACAACAAAACCACACGAAACTGACAATAACAACCCACCTATCTGAACTGTTTACGGGAAAAAAATATCAGCTGAGAACACGGGAAGAAAACGGCCTCTTGTCCGTCAGCGCAAAGATTGCGGCTTTCAATAATTTCTGACAGCCAAACGAAGCCTTTGCCCCCAAAATTTTATGGGAAAATGTTGTTCATTTGATCATTTTACGTCATTCTAGCTCAACGAGAGATAAATCGGTGAGGAGCCCTTATTCTTCCCATAAGCCGTGTAAAGTAAACTTGTTCCCTCTATTGTTTATTTTACTATCGAAAGTGATCGTGGAATGAATTTATAATTCTGCCTTTAATCCGTTTGCTACGCACCTAGTATGAACTATCCCGTTGTCTCACACGTTTGTCGAATTGATTATACTACAACAAACTGTTACACTAAATAATCGATTATACAATAATTACCTGATTAGCAGGAGCCACATAAATACACGAATTGGCAATACGCATAGATTCCTAGGACAGCCTTCCCGCGAACTGTAAAGTAGCCGTCATTTTTTTTTCAGTGATTCTCCGATAGCCCAACAACAGATATAATTCCGTTTTACGTGCATGTTGTCAAAACCTGAAATAAGCTGGGCCAGTTCCGGTTCAACTCTTTTTTCATACAGAAACATAATTAACAAAATTTTTAGTCAAGAACCTACAACCCTTCATATGCAAACGATTTAGCCATAAACTGTTCAATAACAACGCTTACATTTTGCTGGCACGTTTTCTAATCTAAATCATGAAAAATCTACTAATATTTCAGTCACTTCCGGCCATACGATAAGGGTGATAGGCATGACCCGTTCAAATAAACGACTGGGACGAAACGTCATTTAACAATATCTCACGATGCAAGCCCCTTTTTCTCCCCGACTGTATTTCAATAACTGCTTTATGCATTACGTGCATAAGGAGTTAAAAAAGGTAAGAAAGATTAAAATCCTTGAAATGGCAAAACGAAACTCAAAACAAAGAAATGTGCTGAAGTACTTACTCATCATAGTGTGCTAGTTATTTTTCACATTCGTGCGATGAGATTGGAGGTGTTGATGTTTTACACTTTTAACAATCTCCTGCTACAGCTCAACCACCAGCCCTCAGTCGGTTTGCGTGCATAGCATTCCCATCAAAGACCCTAGCTATTTTATTTCTAACAACAATAAAAATTCCTAAACATTGTGATCATTCTGACTACTATGGACCTCGTCACAAAATGTGTAGAACAGTGTTTTTTGTTGTTGTTGTTGTTGTTGTTCTTGTTGTACTAAATCAAGCGCCGTAGATCATTGTGTTTTTGTTTACAACTATGGCGTCGCGGAACAAAGCTTTATGCATACAGTTGATTGTTGCTAGCTACTTTGAAACAATTCAACTCAGCTCTGAAAGCCTGCATCTGCGAAATAAATATGCCATTATATCGTTTGTAGAGGCCTCGAAATTAACAACGGAGCTTAGTTTGGTTTAAATCTATATCGTTTAGCTGAAACACGGATTCTTTCACGAGTATTTATTGGGAGCCATGGCCCGCAGCCGTATGCCCGAACCAAAATTACAAAAACTATAACTATAACTACAACTACAATAACTATAACTATAATAACACACCTTTCTACACAGCAACTATACCATTTATTCTTTTGATTTGATTTGATTTGTTTATTGAGCTGTAGAGGTCTACATACCTACGCGCCCATGCTAACCTAACTAATACTATCTTAACCTAAACCGGAACACCTGGTAAACAGAAAACAAGAGAACACGGAGCATGGGGAACACTGGGATAAACACACACACACAAAAAATACTCTTATTCTTTTAAAAAGGGTTTAACGAGCGTTAACCACTCCTGGTCATCTGCCCGAAGCCCTAAGGCCCTATGTCTGCAACAGCTAGATTCCCAGGTGGTCACCCACCCAAGTATCAATCCAGCCCAATGCTGCTTAACTTCGGGGATCTGACGAGAACCGGAGTTTCCAGCACTGCAAGGCCGCAGACTTATTCTTTTATTTCGCCCTTCAACAATCGACTTTTTAGCAAAGACATAAAACGTGCACGAAGAATGGATCTGGAGTTTGCTGAGTGGCATTGTTCCCTAATTACAATGGTTAAAACAATGTAAAACAATCAAAATGATCGTTCAGGGGCCAGTAACTCCGGAATGGCTCGACAAATAGAAAAAAAGTGGCCTCTGTGAGAATGGAGCCCAGGGAAATTTCTGGCCTAGATCAAGTTTCAGATTTTAGGTAGATGCAGTTCAGTAGTTTTTTCTGAAACCGTGTCACACAAGAAAAACCACAACAACAGCAGCAAGAAGTGAGCAGTTTTCAAATTTACGTGTGGCTCCCGACTTTTACTCTTGCACGGAATTGCATAAAAGTTAGTATAAATATACCTTCTATACCTATCTACTTTCTGGCCAAGTTTGGTCGAAATATATTGAATAGGAACGGAGAAAGAGGACTTTAATCATATTGTATATAAAGGTAAGCTGAAAAATTTTATCTTTCAACAAGCCTCCACCTACGTCGGGGTAACTTGAAACAATTGACTAGGTGATGAACAATGAACAATATTTTTACAATAAAAATACAATAAGCATGCCCCTTCAGACTCTATTTTGTGAGTTTGGATAAATTTTTTTAAGGGAAAAAAATGGTATGGAAAAAATGTTTCAATTAGCTCCGTTCTCCCTAATATTTTTTTTTTATCTTCAGTAAACTGGGGACGATTAGCAAACGAATCGAATTTGCATTTGTTTTTAATAAATGAGCATAAGCAAGTTCTGGGAGTAGGCCCTATACACTGTAAAAAATATTTCCGTTTTTTTACGGTGACAGTCAATGGTAACACTGCTAACAGGAAAATGAACGTAATTTAACGGACGTCCCGTTATCTTGAGCAACGGTTAAATTTACGGAGCATTAATTAAGTAAAGATGAGTTGAAGTCAGGCTAAACAGTAGTTATCAGGGAAATAATACGTTCAGTCTAATTACGGTACTTTATTCCGTAAAATATATTTACAGGCATGTTCCGTAAATATTTACGGACGTTGTACGGTGAAAATACGGAAATTTTTAACAGTGTAGGATCTTCCTCTTACGTAACATTTTTTGTAGCTTTTCACAACGTTTGCTCTACACAGGCTAAGGTTCCTTTCACATGTTCCAGCATTTAAGTGCGGATGTGGGCTCTAGCGACTCGGCCTTCACACAAGTTTCCCACAACCGCGTATAAAAACTGTTGACGTAGACAGAGAACTTGCGGACAGAGACCTTCCGTACCCCTTCGTGTGCAAAACCTGCATTCTATTCAATATGTAATAAAAACAAATTAGTACATGTGCGGGCACGCAGCCAAGTTCGGAGACCATGAGTGCTTTGTGGTCTTGCGACCGTTCGCAGTCGCACTCGTTTCGTACGAAACCCTGTTATAAACCATTAGTTAAAAGTTTATGCCAGCCAGCACTTAAATGGGGGCACGGGCAACACCTGCTTCGTGTCAGAGAAGATTTTAAATCACTGTTCACCGTTTCAGGGGTCGAAATTTTGGATTCACAGGGGGCAATACGCCACAGCGAAATTTTTCATAACTTTTCAACTGTATGAGACAGAGACGTACAGTTTACTGCAAGCATTGACTGACATTCACATCGGCAGATAGCTGTTTTAGCAAAGTTATTTAAGGAGTTTAAGGCTTTTAAGGCGTTCGTGCGACCAATACTGGAATATGCGAGTTCTTTTGGTGTCCACACTTATTGAGAGATATTGACAACGTTGAATCTGTTCAGCGAGATTTTACCAAGTAGTTGTGTGGGATGAAAAACAAATCCTATGCTGAACGCTTGTCAGTCCTTAACCTAGAATCATTGGAATACCGCCGTCTTGTGACACATCTGACTAACTTTTCAAATTCTGTGTGGTCACGTTGATTTCCCGGCAGATTTTTTTTTTTTTTTTTTACTTTGCGTGAAGGTTACTGGATATTTGGCCACTCAAAAAAAGGTGCTTGTCGCTCGGACAAGGCGTGATTGTAGAAAATCTTTCTTTGCTAATTGCGTGGCGAATGTTTGGAACTCTCTACCTGGTGATGTTGTTGAGATGTCCTCATCAGCTGTTTTTAAAGCTAAACTTAAAAACGGTGACCTTCAAAAATTTTTAAGACGGTCCTTCTGATATTACCATACTCTGGTACATTTTCTTTTGTTTAGATTCTTATTATTTTTTTTTACCTTTGTTTTTAACCTGTGAAATGACGGCCACTTTACTTATTTGCTAAATTAGGCTGGGTGTTAGTGACACTTTGGTATCCTGATCTTCCGGTGCACTTTACATGCAACAGATACATACATATGTACATTACATAACTTTTGTCCCAGACAAGATAAAATAAAACCCACAGTGTTATGGATAAAACAAAATTCCTATAGAAAAAGCGGGAAGTCCAACGTGTCACGCAGTGAGGCACCACGCTTGAAATTTGCGTCACTTCCTGACACGAACGTGGCGATATGGCCTTCGTACCAGTTTTATTTTGTCCATACAGTGATGTAACTTATTTACAAATTTCGCTCTGTAGCGCCCTTTATTTCGTAAAATCAGTATTACGCAACAAAACATTTTATATGCAACTCAGACAGGCCCGACGGAAGCAAATAATTAGTGGTGCGGCTGTTGTGAGTCTTTCATACCGGGG